>OAMR01000286.1:845442-886496 GCA_900205405.1 Echinochloa crus-galli | reverse complement strand
TGTTGTCTTGTATTGCTGGGTACTCGGCCGAGCTTCAGGAAGCAGGGTCGAGCGTATGGTTTACAGGGTGTGTTGTGATGCCCTCGTGGGGGTGCCCTAGGCCGCTTTATATAGGGTAGCGGGTTAGGGTTTACAAGTCGGTTTCCATCTAAACCTACTTGATTCCGACCAGGACTCTAGCCCGGGTCGGTTACAACGAATGTCCCTAGATATCCGGACGAGCCGCCCGCCGAGTCTTCATCAAACTTGTCCTCCAAGTCGGGGTGCCCGTGTGGGCCGCCTAGGGGTCGGCCCACAAGTTTGTCAGATGTGGACCCTGACCGCCGTAGTCTAGTCTGACAGTGGGCCCAGGGGTACCCATATCCCACAGCAATAGCTGTTTCCTTGGCAGCCATCGACTGCCAAAGTAATATGTTTCCTTGGCAGCCCTCGACCGCCAAGTAAAAATAATTTCTTTTGGCAGCTCAAACATATTCTTGGCGCTGTGTCTATTTTACCATCGTCCTAGTTTTCTTCGCAGCCAAACCGCCAAGGAAAACTTCCTTGGCAGCTAGCTGCCAATGCAATCGAATTTTCTTGGCTCTCTATTCTTGGCGCATTTTGCTTGGCAGTCAGAGCTGCCAAGGATGATTTTCTTGGTGGTTTTGGTACTTTCCTTGGCAGTTTTTGGCTGCCAATTAAGGCTATTCTGATTTGGTGTAGTAATTAAGAACCAGCATCCTGACATCTGATAGCTAGTGTCCACAAAGCATGTGTGACATGATAGTTTTGGCGGGTCTAGGAAATATATCTATACTATAATTGAAAATAATTTCACCCAAAATTTTCCTACCCACCCCTCATAAAAGACCCACATGTCGGGTCGATCCATGGGATAAAGTGCGTTGATAAACTTGCGATATAAAAAAAGAGGACTTTTTAGATGGTTCCCATGTTTGGAGGCTACTTTTACACCGGCCGAAAAACTTACCCGTCACCTTGCGTACCGCACCCCTACCTACTCATGCTATGACCTTCTTGATAATCTGATTTGATCTTTGGACGTTGATCTTTTAATTTTTTTGATGGGCGCGCTATTATGCAGTTTTATTTTCTAATGAATGTGCATGTTGGTTGCTAGCAGAGATTACAGTACACGTAACGTGTTGGTTGCTAGCACTTTTGTATCAATGTGCAAAGAAAAGCCACTTTTTTATTGTAACAAGCTAGAACGTACAATAAGGCGGGTCTTACTATATATGAACATGGTTTTTATTTGCTGCACATTGATCTATTGACTAGAAGTAATGGCACAGTGACAATTAGATCAATGTGCAAAGAAAAGCCACTTTTTTATTGTAACAAGCTAGAACGTACAATAAGGCGGGTCTTACTATATATGAACATGGTTTTTATTTGCTGCACATTGATCTATTGACTAGAAGTAATGGCACAGTGACAATTAGATCACCGCACACATCGACAATTTCTTCTTCTACATTTGTTTTTGAAAGACCTCATGTGCGTAGACACTCACAACACATGCACACTGACCCCTATGACTACACGCATATGAATCATACCCCTATGAGCACCTCCGAGAGACTAGGCCCATAGGTATCTCGTTGTCGACGGGGACATTGCCTATGATCAATTCGCATTTTTTTGTTTCATTTTATTAAGTTGCACTATATTACTAAGAACGAAAATTTACTTTTTCTACAAAATATATACAAATTTGCATGATATATGGTACTTATTATGGTCCCTTTGGCTAATGGGCGGTGGATTTGGAATGGTTGTGATGCTCCATTGCTTGTCGCCACTGCTCGATGGCGTTGACGCCTGCGGATGCCACTTCTTCTTGCTGGAGGCGCTGTTGCACCCTACAATTCCGGATGAATTTCTCTCGGGTGAAAACTCAAGATTGGTTTATCCAGTCGCGCGACGGCAATGTCGTTTGATGTTGTTTTCTTCTCTCGGTTGTATTCTTCAACGTTGGTTGTTGCACTTCAGGGCATGGTTGCCACTTCAGTATATGGTGTCTCCAACGGCACACGGTGTCTTATGGAATCACTTTTTTTGGTGGGAGGTGAAACTGTTAAGGCGGTATATTCTCGGCTTGGTGGTTAGAGTTCGTTCGGTGGTTAAAGTTATTATTTCATCTTTGCTGGATTTGGCTCAGGCCCTGGTTCTGCATTCACCCGCATGTGGCGAAGCTGGTCCTTTTGGACTCAATGTCACGTGACAAACCAGAATGCTGCAGGACGACTACATGAACTGTCTGTTAGAGTTTTTTTTATCAGTGATTATAGGATGCCTTAGTTATTTGTCCTCTTGGATGTATGATTTTCTTTATTATGGTGGTATCTGTTTGTAAAATTTGTAGAGTAATGCATTCTCAATTGAGAATGACTGAAGCTGAAAATAAATTTTCCACATCTAAAATTATATTTGTTAGTGGTGCTACTCAAGCTCACTATCATCTAGGCTAGATGACCTTTCACAACCAACCTGTTAGAAAGCACAACATTGTAATGTAACTTTTATGCTGATTGTTCCGAGACAACCTGGCCACTTACAATTGGAAGGACTTGTTTGGTTTTTAGGAGAGGGTAACACAAAAAAATGGGACGACATTTGAACCCTTTGCTTGACCTTGAATTTCTTATTGTACAGCCACCGGCACACTCTGTTGGAAAGAGATCGGAGAATATTCTTTTAGGGTCATAATCACTTCTTCCCTTGTGCCACCTATTCCCATCGAACCGCTTCAGGTACTTATCCGTTCCCTCTCCTTTTGCTGCAACTCCTGAGTGCTAGAGGATAGCATGTTGCAGTCAGAAAAAGGCATTATATAGTGGCATATTGCAGCGATCTGCTAACAATAATTAATATTGGTAGGTGCGTAGATTTAATTTTCCACGCAATTATTTTTATGGATTAATTATATACTATTCTATATTTGTCAGTCAATTTTATTGTATGGTTGATAACGGTGTCCATTAATATCGCACCCGGTCAAGGTGTCCACTCGCTATGTTGCTGCGGGGATTCAAACTAAAGACATCTTGGCTCGCGCGTACTCACCTTTTCATCGCACCTACGTAGCACATCTGATAGGATAGAAGATACTTTTTTTTGAAGTAGCATGTGACACCTCCTTTAGCACCGGGTCGTAACACCTTTAGCTTTAGCACCGGTTGGTAACACCAACCGGTGCTAAAGGTGACTTTTAGCGAGGGTTCTGAGGGTATCCGAATTTTGAACTCAGTGCTAATGTTGCATCAGCACCGGATATTGAGGGTGCCGAGACATATGAGGAGGGCGGATGATGGTTTCTCTAATAGTTATGGAGAGTGATTAGAGAAATATGTGCGTGCGAGCTAGGTGCTTATTTCCATTATCGTTCCTTGTTCTGATTCTTGCAGAATGATGGGGATCCAATAAACTTTCATATTGCACCGGAGTAGACTTGTATATAATTTAAAGCAAATGCATCTGAATATTAATTTTTAATTCAGAGGATTTGGAGTTTCTTCCGGCCCCCTGGATGGATGTCCATATGAACATGCCCGGATTGCCCAATCCACTTTTTATATTGAAATATGAACACACCGTTGGTCTCTCTCTCGTCAGAAGTACAGCCAGGGATGAGTGCCGGTGAATTTCGTCGACACGAGGAAAACGCGAAGGCGGAATCGAGACATGCAAAGTTCTTCGTGTAGCTAATAACTGCCAGCTTAATTTTTCAGACTATCAATTGCAGTATAAAGAGTATGTACATGTTCCACGTCGTGCCATCTCCCACAACTAGGAACTAGGAACACCGCACGTTAAGTTGAGCCTGAACGTGTCACACGTTCAGAACTAGGAACATGCATGCGCCATGCATGACCCAGCCGGCTGACAACTATTTCTATGTATCTGACCAAACACGCAAGAGCTAGTAACAGATCGAGTGCTAAAAAATAGACGGTAATAACAAACACGCTAACAATCTAACAATCTAAGATAAATGATACATTAGACTTATCTGTTATATGGTAATTAATAACATCTCTTTCTATGCGGGCAGCGGTCGGAACTGAGGGAGAAGCGGTCGGAACATCTCTTCTCAGCTAGCCCCTCCCTCACAATCTTCGTTCACCGGCTACAATCCAACAACGCATGCACGTGTGCACCACGTCCTGCAACAGGATGAGGGAGAGAGCCTGGGTGTTGTGGAGGGGTAACTACCTCCGGGAGCTCGACAGATGATGCTATTTACCACGCTAGAATTGGATGGCGATCCGGTGTCGAACAGGTGATTTGTCCAACAGGTGCCCAAGCTTTGAAAGGTAGGCTGATCTCAAAAAAAAAAGCTTTGAAAGGTAGGCAACTCTAAATTGTCTTTTTGAGACGACAAGTACTTTCATTATTTCCACTAACTTCTTTCCTCCTGCCTCTCATGCCAAATCGCAACAAATCAAACACTTTCCAACTATTTAGTCACTCGTTTCCCTCTTCTCATGCTAAGTTCACGTACTTGGGCTAGCTCTGGTGTATGTGCTACGGTGACACAGAAGTCTGTGTAGTTCTTTGGTCATATGTATATAAATAATACTGCGTATCATGGCTATAGCGCTACAAAAACTCTTATCAGTACCGGTCAGGGGGAAGGGTTAGTACCGGCTATCCCAGCCGGTATTGGCTGGCAGACACTAATGTGCGAGCTAGTTAGTACCGGCTAGGGCAACTGGTACTAACATGCACAATCGATGCTGCAGTGGTAACACCGACCGGCACTAAACGGCCCGCATCCAAAAAAAGGAATAAAATTTTTGGGCCGCCGGGAGGCTCGCACACGCGCAACGTCGCAAGTCACGTTGCAAGTCACAAGTCGCCGGTACTAAAATGGCTCCCGGGGCCTTCTAAGTTTAGACCCGGTACTAAAATGGCTCCTCGCCACTTTAGTACCGGTTCTTTTTCTAACCGATACTAAATGCAAGCGATGAATCTGAGTTGTTATAACAGCCATGCTCACGGTCAAGAGCGGCCTGGACCCTACCATGGATAGTTGGGTTGGATGAATCACAGGAGGGTGTCTGTGATTTGGAACATGGGGTTGGAGATGAGATGTTTAACCTTAGGATCAGGACAGGTGGGTGACCTGTGCCTTGTTTGGGTTATGGGAAGCTTTATTCACAATATAATCCTAGGTGCTTAATTAAAATGTGACCAACCTAAAAATTGAGCTCTGCGATCCACTAAATAAAGCCTTCCTTATCATAAGCCCATCATGTCATATTTCTCCCCCACTTGCGGAGTACACGCCTCCAGGTGTACTCACCCTTTTCCTTTGAACCCCCTGTTGTGTCTCCCCCAAATGTTGCTCAGATAGTACCATGAGAAGGATCTACTGCATGAAGACTTGGCGAGACGAAGTTGCTCATGAAGACGTGGAGATCTAGGTTGGCGTGCCCCCGGTCGACGTTCCTGTGGAAGATGGAGCCCTACGCTGCGATTAGTTATTTCCGCTATGTAATTTTTCTTTAAGACCCTTTGGTCATTTTGTAATAATATACGATTTGTATTTGATATATGTTGTGATATTCACTGATGATGTCACTTTATGCATAAAAATTGATCCTGGGCATGCATAAAGGGTGCGTTCGGTTTGTTCTTAAAACCGGGCATGACAGAAGTGGTATCAGAGCTATATCGACCGTAGGACGCAAGCCTAGGTAGAAATGGTCGACATTAAGGTCATAGTTTCAACTTATTTTGAAAACTTTCACCTCCTTGACCTTCTGACTCACTTTTGGCGATCTTAACTCATCTTTGCTGCTATTTCAAGTAAATGAATTTCTTGTCCCTCCCTTATTCAAAATCATAGACGGTGACCCCCTCCCATGAAGACACTTGAGAAGCCTTCGAGCAATATATCAACATCAGCCACACAGGAAGACTTTATGTCAAGAGGGCTACACCAACAACCATGAAGAATTGCAAGATAGTTCAACTCTAAGCCATCGGTAGTAATAGTTTTCGAGTTATAGGAAGTTGCACCTAAGCCTTTTTCTAACGCTAGATCGATTGCTAAGGAATAATTTGATAGTGTGCTCATAATAAGGACTTGTGCCATGTTAGTGTGCTCTTTCTTGCCGTAGTGTGTTTGTTATTGTGCCATGTTTGATTTGGCTCTTTGTAATGAGTGTTGGTGTGTTGTTGGACTTTCGTCCGCAACAACATCAGTAAATATGTATGTATAAATAGATAGCTGGGTTTTCTTTTCTTCTATATCCTTGGCAATCCCTGACATCTTTTCCTTTCTTGCCTCTTCCTTGTTCTACAAATGATGAGATCACTAGGAGATTCTAACTAGACGAAATAGTACACTCAAGGATGCTCTTCTGGATTATGATTGAGGAAGCACACGAAGAAGATTGCTCATAAACCGTTGCTCTCCAAAAATCACCATACCTCCCTTGCATTCTCTGCTACCTTTTTTCTTGAATCTCGGGACGAGATTCCAGTTAAGTGGGGTAGTATTTGTAACACCCTAGTTTCAATATTGCTAGGATTTTTAAAATTTTCTAAAATTTATTAGAATTAATTAGGATGTGTGTGTATAATTTCAAACAAAAGTTAAAATTATTTTCTAAAATAAACTAAATAATCATAGGTTATAAAAAAATATGTATGTTGCATTCATGCCGCTTGCATAGTGTTTTGAGTGCAAAATAATTTGTAAAGTGTTTTATAAAACACGATTAGGTTTCGATCCGACCTCAAGTTTAATCTCCGGAACATCCTAAATCAAATCTTTGAAACTTTGATCAAATATTGCTAAAATATCTTTGGGTCAAAATCTTGCTCAGCTCGTCTCTCATTTATGTATTGACAGGCCTGATCTTTCTTCTTTTGCACAGCAACCCGAATCCAACATGGTCCTAGCCCAAGCCTATGTTCACATTTCTCTCTTACATTTTCTCCTCACGGCAGCTCTCCCCTTTCACGTGAAAAAAAAACAGACGCACCCCTCCCTGTGTCCCTCACGCTGCTCCCCTTCTTCCCTCATAAAAAAAATGAAAAGAAACAGCAGCAGGCATTAATCCCCTCCCTTCCTCCCACGCACCTCTGCCTTCCTTTTCCACCTGTAACCCCTCCCAATTAATCTCCTTTATTCCTCTTAATTCCACAAAAGAAACAGATGGCTGGTCACCTCCCTCCTCCTAGCCATGGCTGACCCCTCCCAATCCTCCACCTCCTCTCCTCTCTATCCACCAAAATGCAGAGCCCTCGCCGCCGCGAATCCGTTCTACCGCATTGTTCCTCCTCTCGTGCACCGAAGCAATGGATTGGAAGAAGGCGTCATCCCCTCCTCTGTCCCTCACATGAAGGCTGTCCACGCCCCTGGTGGAGTCGCTGCTCCAACGGCACAGCCGCCTCGCCGCCGCTCCACATCGTCGTCGTGGTGCTGCTGCTGCCCCTCGTCGTCGCCGGCACCAACGATCCATCATCGGCCTCCAAGAAATCCCCAAGTGAGAACACCTTATCTCCTCCCCCTCTCTCTTTTATGGTTTTTGGGCATAAGTAGATCAAATCCAATCGATTACCGGTGAAGTTCCCATGTGAATCTCGTCGCTGTCCTCGCGGCCAGCATCTCTGTCCTTCGTTGGCATCGCGTTCCCCGGTGATTTACTCATCGGATGATCAAATACTTTTACCATATTATGTATCACATACCTGCACACGTCTCTGCAAGAGGGATTGGTCATATCTTAAACCGTTTGTGAGATATTAATTTCGTCATGCTTGCTGTTCCTGCTGAAAGACATCCAGACTGCAGTGTTTTGCTTTCGCGTTCCCCATTGATCCAGTGCTCCAAATGACTTGATTTTTGGTCAGTATGTAGTACTTATATCCATTAGAATCGCCACAAAACAGATCCTCAAGTTATGCAACCTAAATAAATTTATGGCAGTCACAGTACTGCTGTTCTCTCGTCGTGCCCGTTTTACTGGTGCTGCAATGGGCTCGCGTTCCCTGATGATCTAGGTGAAAAATCAACAAACCCTTTCACCACATCATGTATCTTATACTTGCACATGATCCCACAAATTTTATTGTCAATAGGATCATTATACATCAACCTTTTCATGCTGCTAGTGTTCGTCGCCTTGCTGTCCACCTCCTCGGGCATGAATGCCTAAAATTGTATCCTTTTCCCGTTGATGCCTTGACCTTCTTGGCGCAACCTTTGGTCACAACGTGTTCCCATGTACCCTGTCCATGTCCAGAAAAGGAATCCATCATATCTATAAAGGAACCACCAGCACATGAAAATCAAGTTCAGCATCTCCGCCGGCGTAGTTCCGCCAATTGCCTCGCCCTCGGCATGCTGTTGCAATTCCTATCACCTAAAATGTTCCTGCCTCATCATGATCTACAATCTGAGTGCATTTCTCCTATCAATATCTCCTTCTACTATGCATCCACAAATCCGTACCATCAATTGGCAATCGTCGGCCGACTGACGAATGTTCGTTTCCACTCATCGTCCTAGCTCCGTTCTAGTTGATTCTTGTTCCCTAGTGTTCGTTGTAGATAACGTTAGCTAATAGAGTGCTTTTCAAAACTATTTTACCTTGTGTGGTGTATTGTCTTAATTGTAAATTGTCTGTTTTTCAGTTGATTGTTTGACGATGAGGAACGCTTCTGAGCAGTGGGACTTTGGAAAAGAGACAAGTGTCTTGATCATCTTGACTCTTGCGCCTTTATTAATTTTACGTCATCACTATTTTATTTATGCTTTCTGCATTTAGATGTCAATTTGATGGGAATCCTATATATGTTGTTTACTAGATTTTCATGATCATTCCTTGAAGCCTCTAGCGGTACCTTTGTTATGGGTAGTATATGCTTAGCTTGCTCAACAGGGTTGGTTGATAATTTAATCTTGACTAATGATATATGCAACTTGTTAATGTGGGATTGGTTAGAAACATGGAACCCCTAGGTGACTCAGGCAAGTGGAATGATGGATTGTTTTATGATTGTTTGATGGTAGTCTTGCCTGAGTCAGTTTTAAAGGACCGGTCTATGGAGTGACCACTCAGGATTTACAGTGCAGCCATGAGAACCGAATGGGCAACGGTCTTGGCTAATTAAGTAGGGTAATCCAGTGGACGGGGCTAAGCTGTCTGGGCTGAATCAGGGCTACGTTCCCAAGAGTTCGGCAAGGAACCTCGGGTGTCGCTGGTTCGCCAGGGCATGCCGTAACCCGGTTAGTCCGCGCTGGAGAACCTATGTAAAGGCTTCGTAGTGCACCGCGTAGCACTCACATCTCGGAAATGTGAGGGGGGGTTTAGCGGCCCTTAGCAAATGGTGTTGACATGACTCATGGTGAAAGTGTACGACCTCTGCAGAGTGTAAAACTGTTATAACAGCCATGCTAACGGTCAAGAGCAGCCTGGACCCTACCATGGATAGTTGGGTTGGATGAATCATAGGAGGGTGTCTGTGATTTGGAACATGGGGTTGGATGATGAGATGTTAACCTTAGGATCAGGACAGGTGGGTGACCTGTGCCTTGTTTGGGTTATGGGAAGCTTGTTCATAATATAATCTTAGGTGCTTAATTAAAATGTGACCAACACTAAAACTTGAGCTTTGCAGTCCACTAAATAAAGCCTTCCTTGTCATAAGCCCGTCATGTCATATTTCTCCCTCACTTGCGAAGTACACGCCTCCAGGTGTACTCACCCTTTTCCTTTGAACCCCCTGTTGTGTCTCCCCCAAATGCTGCTCAGATAGTACCATGACAAGGATCTACTGCATGAATACTTGGCGAGACGAAGTTGCTCATGAAGACGTGGAGATCTAGGTTGGCGTGCCCCCGGTCGACGTTCCTGTGAAAGATGGAGCCCTCCGCTGCGATTAGTTATTTCCGCTGTGTAATTTTTCTTTAAGACCCTTTGGTCATTTTGTAATAATATACGATTTGTATTTGATATATGTTGTGATATTCACTGATGATGTCACTTTATGCATAAAAATTGATCCTGGGCATGCATAAAGGGTGCGTTCGGTTTGTTCTTGAAACCGGGCGTGACAGGCACTAAACGGCCCGCGTCCAAAAAAAGGAATAAAATTTTTGGGCCGCCGGGAGGCTCGCACACGCGCAACATCGCAAGTCACAAGTCACGTTGCAAGTCACAAGTTGCCGGTACTAAAATGGCTCCCGGGGCCTTCTAAGTTTAGACCCGGTACTAAAATGGCTCCTCGCCACGTTAGTACCGGTTCTTTTTCTAACCGATACTAAATGCAAGCGATGAATCTTGAGTTGTTGTAGTAGTGCTACTAGCAACTCTGAATTAATGCGCATGCATGTGCCTCACTCCTATGTAACTTGAACAGGAATAAATACACTGGTCGGTATATATGTACATTTGCAATGCATTTACTTTCTTTGGATTTAGATAATATGTATTGAACTTTGGATGATATTCACGCGATAAACTAGAGTTGTTTATATTATTAATTTGAAGGTTTGATTGCTCACATTGCCAGCTCATTTATATGGAGATTATTAGCACTAGGCGCGAGCAACATGTTTAGTTTCACTGCTCTATATGTTCTGATTATTGCACAGTGATGTACTCCGTAGATTCAACTAAGATTCCTTAAGGATTATTTGTATATAGTGCCCAGTTTCAGTCATGAAAAATTATGCGAATGTATATTTGGATTTTCTTTTTATTCTTCCCCCAATGTAGCGAGGCTAAAGGTTTGCCCAATTCTCCTTTTTGTCCATATTGCAATTGGAACACGGCTCACAACTCTCAACTATTTAGTCACTCGTTTTCTCTTTCCTCATGCTAAGTTCACGTACTTGGAGCTCTGGTGGTGCTACGGTGACAAAGAAGTTCAGTCGTCATATATAAATAATATTGTATGCATTAATTACATCGCATATCGATCATGTCTAGCAGCTCGATGCATGCGCCTCCTACCAACAATATAAATACTAGTCGGTATATACTCCCTCGGTCATGTAATATATGGTACCTAGAGATTTAGGCATGAGGCCAGTCTCAATGCAGGGGTCATCAGGAATTAATTAGGCCAGTCTCAGTGGTAGAGTCATGGGCACAGTTAACAAGTCTGCCACTCAGTTTTTTAGCATGATGACCCTGTCACTCTCAATGCAGAGGGTTATGGGCACAGTTTCATAGATAGAATGCAATATTTAAATCTTACATATGTTGTGATCAAATGGAGGGTCATGAGCTCTCAATGGAGGGTCGTAAGCATTGCTATCTGTGTCGACCCAGGGTCATCACCATGACCCTGAGATCTTCTCTTCCTTCATTAATTTCATGTCATGTCATCAAAAAAGCATATGTGGCAGTCTATTAAATGTTGATGACCCTGCCATTGAGACTGGCCTTAGATGCCACATAGGCAAATTTGATGACATGGCATCAATTTAATGACGCAAGAGAAGATCACAGGGTCATCACCATGACCCGAGCTGGGCACGGTTGCCAATATCGAGCTGAGATTTAAATGTTGCTCTATCTATGAAACTGTGCCCATGACCCTGTGCATTGAGAGTGACAGGGTCATCATTCTGAAAAGCTGACGTGGCAGATTTGGTAACTGTGTCCATGACCCTGACACTGAGACTGACCTGAATTAAAGAGAGACTTGCTTTGGCTCAAACAGATTCGATAAATGATCCGATCAGCTCTATCGAGCAAAGCATGATAAGCAGGCCAGTTAATTTTTTTAGAAAAAGGAATATTGATGCGCATGCATGTGGCTCACTGTTATCTAACTTGAACAATAATAAATACTTATCGGTATATATATATATATGTACATTTGCAATGCATTTACTGATTTGTTTGTATTTAAATAGTATATTATTGAACTTTGGATGATATATATTCACTTGACATGATATACGCACAAAACTAGAGTTGTTCTATTATTTTTTTTAAGTTTTGATTGCCCACATTATTGTCAGCTCATATGGAGATTACTAGAGCACTAGGCGAACGTGTTTAGTTTCCCTGCTCTATGTTCCGATTATTGCACAGTGATGTACTCCGTAGATTAATTCAACAAACTTTCCTTGCACTAGGTGAGGTTTGTATATAGTAGTGCCAAGTTTCAGCCATAAAAAATTTATGCAAATGCATCTTTTTATCTTTTATTTTTCAAATGGAGAGGATTAATTCAGTTTAGGGTTGTTCTATTATATTTTTTAAGTTTTGTTTGCCCACATTGTCAGCTCATATGGAGATTACTAGAACACTAGGCGAACGTACGTGTTTAGTTTCTCTGCTCGATGTTCCGATTGTTGCACAGTGATGTACTACGTAGATTCAACAAACTTTCCTTGCACTGGGTGAGGTTTGTATATAGTAGTGCCCAGTTTCATCCATAAAAAATTATGCAAACGCATCTACCTGGATTCTTTATATTTTTTATTTTTCAACTGGAGAGGATTAATTTTCAGTGTTTGTTTCCTTGGAAGTTGATATAAACAGGCCTAAGGTTAGGCTTAATTAGCCCAATCTTCTTTTCGTCCATACTAGAATACCGCCCACAACTTTATTAACGACAGGCAGTATATATCTAGCAAATTAAAGCTAAAATTAATGACCTAAATTTAGAACGAAGGAAGTAGCAAATGGTGCAGCTAGCAGGGCGGCGGCTGGATCCGAGGCGACCGCCAAAGCCGCTCCACGACGGTATTCACCGGCGAGCGCGGACGTGTGCACCGCGTCCTGCGCCGGCAGGAGGGAGAAGATGCGGTGGATGACACTCTCCGGGGAGGTCGCTGATGTAGTTCGCAGCCTGCTGAATTGCATGGGCCACGATCTCTGGTGTCGGCCAGACGCTCTGTTCAATATCAGGTGCATCGCTGAATTGGCGTCGTGGGCGGCAGTAGCTGCGTTGCATTGGGGCGTCACGGAAGAAGATGGAGATCGAGGAGAGCAGTGATAAACTGATCGACCGAGGAAGAGGAGTGCATGCTTGTTACGTGCTGGTGAATTATCAGTGTGTTGTGTTGTGTCTTGTACTTGAGCTGATGGGCCGGCTAGGATGATAATAGTAAACACGTATGTACAACTTTGTCTCAATTGGACCAGAAAATAAGCACTGATGCCCTATTTTACCTGCGCGTATATAGGTATGCTTGTGTGCTTCTTCTACTATTACAACTGGTATGTAGTTTTATTATATACTAGGAAATATGCCCGTACGTTGCTACGGACATTAATAAATTTATATGATTTTATTTACATCTTTTTATTATTTTTCTCCTTGAACATTTGAAAATGTATTAATTGGAGTTGATTTATATATTTGGTCTGTCTTTTTCTATCGAGCAATTAAATCAAGTCAAGCTTTCTCTCTACTCTTTAGCAAATCCACACCCCCACCTTCTAAATCCTAGAAAAAAACCCACGCTTGCTCCTTCTTCATCGAGCATATGTATGTGTAGCTGCAACTCTAAGCCTAGGCAATCTCCACCTAAATCGAGCATATAGCTGCCTTGAAGCCACAAACCACCACCAGAATTGATGGTGAGTGCGCGACATCTTCCTCACCCAACGCAGCTTCAAGGATGGTTCCCGCGTGCTATCAGAGCAAGGCCAGTGCATGGAGGAGCGGCACCTCGTATTGTGGAAGTGACGCATCTTCATGGGAACCGCCGCTCGCCAAAGCTCGCCAAACCCATGCAGCGTGGGTGCATGCCCTTGCACCGGCCGGTCTATTGGGCTAGCGAGGATGCCCTGAAACACGACGTCCGTCGCCGTGGGGAAGCAACAGCACTGCAGCCTGCTTGTCCTCATATTCGTCGAGCCGCATCCGCATGCCAGGAGCGTCGGCAGCAAGTCATGACGCGTCACGTGTAAGCACTGCAGGCCATAGAGAATTTGTGTCTTGGTGTGCGAGCGAACGTCTCCATTATTTATATTGGCTAGTTCTTGTGTGCTATTGATGTCTACAGCCCTACCGCGTGCTAATGACGTGAGGATATATGGAACCAATAACTTGGACGGAAGACACAACGATATGGCCTTGCTGGGCAACAAAGTTCTTGTGCTGCGTGGAGTTTTATTTTGCGTGCCTTCACGAGTCTCTCGTAACTGAAGCGGAGTCGGCGTAAGAGACGGGACATTTAGGTGTGCGACTCTATCGTGGGCTTCCTCATCAACTGGAAGGAAACGAGCCTAGTTGGACCAGGATCTGACGGACGAAAGCTGAACGTGGGAAGGATTATGTCTTGCTTCATAATTAGTGAATATATTAAGGGGTTATTTGTTAAATTATGACGTACCGCAGAATCACGTGCCGCGGAAGCAATCCTTGCTTTCTAATTAGGTAGAGATGTGACTCGGAAATTGTGGTTGAACGAGCTTTTATTTTCATCAAACCTAGAGCTTATGGTTCATCTACTGCCTTCTTCCCTCCTACCTCTCATGCCTATCAATCAGCAGCAAAATCCTTTCCATCTATTTAGTGATTCTCCCTTCAATTCTCTATCTCCTCATGCTAAGTTGTTGTACTATATATGGTGAGAAGCTAGAAAGAAGTTTGGCAGGTTGCATACATATTGTGCTATTTAGATCGCAAATATCATGCTTGTAAGTTAGAATTGATGTGCATCAGCCTCCTATATATGTCTTCAGGGTAATATAATATACCACGACATAAATAAAGTGCAGCTGACTTAACCATTTAATTAATTTTGGAGAGCCCTGAAATGTTCTACTTCATATCTCAATGCTTATGTTTTCTAATTAATTGTTGCATAACGGGAGAGAAATATGGGTTGATATATATATGGTTCCGTAATGGTACTTTATAATGAAACATGCATATGTTGCATTTTTTTAAAAATGAACCGGCGGAAGAGCTGCCCGCTGTATTAAAAAGATGAAGCGCCTCACAGACGAAAACAACACGTATCTTGCTAGGTCACCAAGACCCTCGGGAAAAAAAGAAGGAAAGAGCTATTTATCTATACTATAAAGATCCAAAACTTTCGAGGCCGATGGGCCCACAAATCAGCCACAGTAGAATTTTTTCTAACCCACGATTTTCGTCGGACTCTCTAGTCAGACTTTTGAAGAAATCATAAAACATTACGCCTCATCACAATAAAAAAACACGCGATTGCGTGGAATCATTGAGTTCGTAACCAATACGGTCTCTGGCCAACTATCGTTATATAATCTTATTTTCTATTAAACGTGTGTTTTTATTAAACGTGCGTGTCGCACGTGCGTTCTTGCTAGTAACAACAAAAAGTAAGGCCTCATCAAAAGAGCACATGGTTTGCCAAGTGCTTGGCTCCTTCTATCTTCCAAAGTGCAGCAGTTCCCTTGATCTTGGAGAGGACTTTGAGTTTTTTTTAATATAATTCAGTCACAGAATTCCAAGCAAATGCGCACCTTTAGATATTATTTTTTAATAATTCAGAGGATTTTGAGTTTTTCCTCATGCATGGATATTCATAGAGAAAATTCTTTATTTGACACTAAAAATGACTCATTCCTTCCTTGGCTCTCAACAAAATTTCCTTCCCTATTTGACACCGAACTAAAGGCCTCATCTAAGGATCGTCTTTTCACGTTACTTTTAACACTGTTAGCACTCCCATCACACGGCAGTGTCAAAAAAAGAAGAAAAGTTTAGTTTGATGTCAAATAGAGAAGGAATGAAATTTTGTTGAGGGCCAAGGAAGGAACAAGTTATTTTTTCAATGTCAAATAAGGAATTTTCTCATATACATATGAACATGTCCAAGGATGGCCCAATCCACTTTTTATTGAGATAATAACACAAGGTTGATCTCTTTTCTTTCTCTCTTGTCATAGAAGTAACACCGGGGATGAATGCTGGTGAATTTGTCAACATGAGTAAACGCGAATGTGGGAGAGACATGCAAAGTTCATCGTGTAGGTAACTGTGAGCTTTTTCAGACACTAGCAATTGTAATATAAAGAGTATGTACATGTTCCACTTGTGCCATCCCACACGATGCTCGCTCCCGCGCGAACAGCTTCCGTCGAGCTTGAACATCACACGCCCAGAACTTGGAACATCCGCCATGTCCCGGCTGGCTAAAAACTACTGCTACATATCTGACGGACGCAAGAGCTAGTAATAGCTACCCCCTCACCGTTTTCACTGGCTACAAGCCAATAACGCATGCACGCGTGCACCGCGTCCTGCAAATGCAATCTACCTCAGGGAAGTGGACAGATGATGCGATCTACTTCCCGCTGGCCTTGGATGGGGCTCTGGTGTCGGACAAGCGCTCCGTCCAACGGGTGCACAAGCTTTGAAAGGTAGGCAACTCTAAATAGCCATGAGTCTTTTTGAGACGACAATTTCTTTCATTACATCCATTAACTTCTTCCCTCCTGCCTCTCATGCCAAATCGCAACAAATTATACACTTTCCAACGATTTAGTCACTCGTTTTCTCTCTTCTCATGCTCAGTTCACGTACTTGGGCTCTCGTGTGTGCTATGGTGACAAAGAAGTTTTTGAAGTTCTTTGGTCATATATATAACTATTGTGTGCATTACGTTGTGTATCATGCATGCCTACTAGGATCTCTGAATTGATGCGCATGCATGTGCCTCCGGCCTATCTAACCTGAACAAGAATAAATAGTGGTCGGTACATATGTACATTTGCAATGCATTTACTTTATTTGGATTTATATAACATGTATTGAACTTTGGATGTTATTGACGCAATAAACTAGAGTTGTTTCTATTATTATTTTTAAGGTTTGATTGCGCACATTGTCAGCTCCTATATACTCCGTATGGAGATTAGCACTAGGCACGTGCAGCATGTTTAGTTTCGCTGCTCGCTCTCTATGTTCTGATTATTGCACAGTACGTGATGTACACCGTAGATTCAACTAACCTTCCTTGCACTTGAGGTTTATTTATATATATATATATATAGTGCCCAGTTTCAGTCATGAAAATTATGCAAATGCATATATATTTGGATTTTCTTTTTTATTCTTTTCTAAATGTAGAGAGGCTCAAGATTTTCCCAATCCTTTTTTCTCCATGTCTGAATTGGAATATGGACCACAACTTAACTCTGACCACAGTCCACCCGCAAGCTTCGTCTACACCGGCAGGAGGGGAGAGAGGCCGGGTGTCGTGGAGGGGCAACTCCCTCTGGGAGGTTGATAGATGATGCGATCCACCCCGCTGGACATGGATAGCAATCTGTTGTCAGATAGGCGCTCCGTCCAACAGGTGTCCAAGCTTTGAAAGGTTGGCAACTCTAAGTAGCTATGAATCTGTTTGCGACGACAAGTGTTTTCGCTACTTCGACTACTTTCTTCCCTCCTGCCTCTCATGCCAAATCTCTACCTAATTATAAAGCAAGGATTGTTTCTGCGGTATGTCATAATTTTACAAAAAAAGACCCTGAAACTTGTGTTATTAACCCGCGGTACTAAAAGGAGGGATGTTTCTGCAGTATGTCGTCGCTGCCGTACGTCCGACTCCTCATCGGCCTTCGTCCGTCGTCGCCTCCAACTGCATCAGGAAGCCATCTCCGAGTAATAAGATGAGGTCGCAGTATGTCGTCGCTTCCGTCCGACGCCTCCTCCTCCGTCGCCCACCGCATACATGCCTCTGCCCTCGCCGGCATCTACCGCGCCGCCTGGGTTATCAAGTCGTCTCCTTTCATTGTTTCAAACTGTGGCTTCGTCTGCTCACCGACGCGACGCGCCACAGGATGCTTGGTTTGCACCACATGCCGATAGCAACACTAGCCTGGATAGCATCGCCCTCGCTTCGTCCAGCCGCACACTACCTCAACTCGATCATCTCCTACTGCGTTGTCTCGATCTCTGCTCCCCGCCATGGATGTCTGAACCATGCTGTGTCTCGCATGGACGCCGCCAACTCTGTTTTAGACGAGACGCAGCCGACCCGCTCTGCAGCGCAAACTACTTTTCCTGTACGATTTTCTACCTCAACTGCTGGCTAATAATTTAATTTGTATTATAACTCGGTGATTATACAGCCGGAGATCGAGGAGCTGACGATCTGCATGGGACCAAAGACACAAGATCAGGGAGAAGATAGTTTACCACCAGTTGCTGGTTTAGAGAAAGAAAATGCATGCGTGCTCCGATCTGACTCGGGGGAGCTCGATGAAGTTGATGTGGTCTGCTCTGTGCATGAGATTCAGAGTAGGGAGAAAAACGGTTGCTTGTGCTGCTGTTTTCTTGGACTGAGAAGGGGAGAACAAACGAATGGTGCGCAGCTGCATGTTGTGCTGCGTTGGTTTGGGCAATAATGCACGCAAACTGGGAGGAGCACGAGCTATTGCTTAATACGATTGATCTGCAGCTTGGTAGAGCTTAATTGGTTGTTTCTTTGGCTGCAAAGATTTTAGGAAAATAGGACACGAGACTCATGAATTATAAAGAGGGATTCACATAATTTACATTATTGGGCTGGGAGCCTGGGACGTGCTATAGCTATATATATATATATATATATANNNNTATATATATATATATATATAAGCGGTGTATTTACTGTGATTTTCATTGAACAAACAAGTCGTGTGATTTATTTTGTTATATATACAAAACATCTGAGTAGTGTGCGTATTAATCCAAAAAAAGTCAGTGTGCAGTATGCACGATAACCGTTATATATAGAATATAGAAATATAATTGTTGGAAGGGGAAAAACATAGCTGCTTGAATTTATTAAGTCTACAAGGGTGTGAATCCCATGGAGTAGATAGCTTACCCGTAGCAACGCACGGGCACATTTGCTAGTCACAACAAATTAAACACTTTTCAACTATTTAGTCACTTGTTTTCTCTACTTGGAGCTCTGGTGGTGCTACGGTACCGTGTCATATATATAAATATATTATATGCATTACATCGCATAACATCTCTAGCAACATGCATGCGCCTCCTACCAACAATAATACATACTGGTCGGTATATAGACTCCCTTCGTCATTTAATATAGACACTACCAGAATCATTCACATCCGCCCGCCTCCTCCGCCTCGGCCATTTTTGCTCGCCCGTCGTCCCCGCGCCGCCCGTCGTCCCCGCGCCGCCCGTCGTCCCCGCGCCGCCCGTCGTCCCCGCGCCGCCCGTCGTCCCCGCGCCGCCCGTCGTCCCCGCGCCGCCCGTCGTCCCCGCGCCGCCCGTCGTCCCCGCGCCGCCCGTCGTCCCCGCGCCGCCCGTCGTCCCCGCGCCGCCCGTCGTCCCCGCGCCGCCCGTCGTCCCCGCGCCGCCCGTCGTCCCCGCGCCGCCCGTCGTCCCCGCGCCGCCCGTCGTCCCCGCGCCGCCCGTCGTCCCCGCGCCGCCCGTCGTCCCCGCGCCGCCCGTCGTCCCCGCGCCGCCCGTCGTCCCCGCGCCGCCCGTCGTCCCCGCGCCGGTGCCGCTCCTCGTCCCCTCGCCGCCGCCGCCGCTCGTCCCCGCGCCGCTGTCGCCCGCCGCCCATCACAGTGAGCCTCTGTGAACACTCTTGATCTCTGTGTAACAGGTGAACTCAATCATATAAGTAATGTTATATTTAATGAATGTAGTAATGTAGTTTTAGAAATTTATTTATATAATGGAATATATATTATAATTTGTATTTATTTATATATTAAATTTTTTTATCTTTAAATTGTATTGTATATTTGTTATTGGTTAATAATGCAGATGAATAGACAATGGATGTACGGGGACCCCCACGCTCAGGCCTTCCGTGATGGCCTTAGGACGTTTCTCGATGCCGCCGAGGCTAACAGGACGCCGTCCGGTTTCATGTTCTGCCCATGCACCCATTGTAAAAATATACAATCGTACAAACAAAGAGGTTGTCTTCAAGTGCATTTGATGAGGCACGGTTTCATGAGGAATTATTCTGTTTGGACGAAGCACGGTGAAAGAGGAATTCTAATGGATGAAGATGAAGAAGACGAGGCCGATGACGACATTCCGTTATTGGCTCAATACTACGGTTCCTTTGCATATGCTGCAATGGGTGATGCCGATGAGGAAGATGTTGCTCGGGAAGGCGATGCTCAGGAAGATGTTGCTCAGGAAAATGAACCTACTGATGGGCTCGGGCAAATGTTGCGTGATGCCGAGAAAGACTGCGGCAATGATAAGGAACTGAAAAAGATACAGCGCATGTTGCAGGACCACAAGACTGACCTGTACCCAGATTGCAAAGAGGGGCTAAAGAAGTTGGGTAGCACACTTGAACTTCTGCAGTGGAAGGCAGCAAATGGTGTTACTGATAAGGGTTTCGAGGAGCTACTGAAACTCGTAAAGAAGATTCTTCCAGAGGGTAACAAATTGTCATCGACGACGTATCAAGCAAAATGTGTTGTTTGCCCTCTTGGTTTGGAGGTGCAGAAGATACATGCATGTCCTAATGACTGTTTCCTCTATCGCGGACAGTACGAACACTTAGATCGTTGTCCGGTTTGCACCTGCGCACGATACAAGATCAGGCGGGACGACCCTGGTGATGTTGGGGGAGAGCGTTATAAGAAAAAAATCCCTGCGAAGGGGATGTGGTATTTCCCTCTGATACCCCGTCTGAAGCGTTTGTTCAGGAACAAAGACCATGCCAAACTGATGCGCTGGCACAAAGAAGAACGTAAGCAGGATGGCATGTTGAGACACCCCGCCGATGGATCCCAGTGGAGGAACATCGACAGAGCATTCCCAGAGTTTGATGCTGATGCGAGGAATGTTAGGCTTGGTTTAAGTACCGATGGCATGAACCCGATGCGAGCATTCCCAGAGTAAGACCGCTCATTACTGAAATCTCGCCGGAAGCGGAAGGCTGCAGATAAGGAGGTGGGCCTATCCAAAAAGGTTCCTCAGCTACGTGGATTTGATCACATGTTGGACACTGTAAGTACTTTGTTGTTGCTTATAATTCACAGTTTGAAAACAATAATTCCAATCTATGTTGACGCGGGCTTTATTTATTGCTTAACATATGCAGAATGGAGATTCAAAAATGTCGCAGAGACAATATATATGACGTTGGTTTCGTTGATCCTCGAAGGATAAGTGAAGCAATGATAATGCACAATCCTGAGGAAACATATTTAAACCTATACAAGTATATTAAGAAACAAAATTACTGCGACTCCATACTAATCCCGTACAACATCGAGTGAGTACATACACAGGCTTCTTCTTCTTATACTGTCTGTGTACTATTTCATTTCTGATTATAATGTATACATGTGCACAGATTCCACTGGTTCCTAATTATATTGTGTCCTGATCGGGGTGTCGTGAACGTCTTTGATTCATTGCACACTCCAATAGAAAAACTACAGAACATCATGGACATGATGACAAGGTGATGTATATTTTCCCCTACTTAATCCACTCCTTCCACTCGCAATGACTTAACTCAATTTTTTTGTTCGCAGGGCCTGGATTCAATTCCGTCAAGAACACCCGGGAATTCAACATGAAACACTAAAATGGAACATTGGCTTTCCGGTAAGCAAGTAATTTGTACATGTAGGCCTCGGCTAATATATTATATGAATTTTACTTAATTTCTTTTGGTCGACAGTGTGCCAAACAGGGGCCGGGAAATAATTTATGTGCATACTATGTTTGCGATTTCATGTGGAATTGGGGACATAAAAAGCTTACACAACACGATATTATGGTACGTAATAATAAACACATTTTCATTATTATTAAGTGCACAATTATTGTCTCCAACTCGGCAGATTAAATATCTTTGAATTATTTGTAAATCATAGATGTTGAACCTGAAGGAAGAGTCCCTAGAGCTAGAAAGAATTGACGCAATTGCAGAACAGCTCGTCGGATGGATCTGGGACGAGGTCGTCAATCCCCGAGGAGAATTCCACTCGCCAATACTAGAGGACGTGTCGGACAGTCCAACAAGCTAGTCGTCAATCTTAATTAAGTAGAAAATACAGTTTAAATATATATAACTCGAGTTGACATGCATGAATATCTACTTTTGTAATATATATGTCTTCTATTTTGATGAAATGTCAGCTAATATGAATATAGAGTCGGCCGAATACGCATTAGAATACACGTATTAGAATATATACGTATATAGACGTGGATGCATGGCTACTGAAAAAAGCAAAAAAAAAAATCCGGGGCCTTTAGCACCGGTTGCTGTCTGCAACCGGTGCTAAAGGCAGGCCCTTTAGCACTGGGTGCAGCCACGACCCGGTGCTAAAGGCCCTGCTAAAGGCGCTGCGGGGCAGGCCCTTAGCCGGTGCTAAAGGGACCCTTAACCGGTGCTAAAGGGGTACCCCTTTAGCCTCGGATTAGTTGCACCGGGTGGGAAACCCGTTGCTAAAGGGCTTTCCCACCCGGTGCAGATGTTGATCATTCTGGTAGTGAGAGTACCCAAGAGATTTAGGGATGAATTAATAAAGAGAGACTTGATTCAACAAATGATCAGATCGATCAGCTCTATCGAGCAAAGCATGATAAGCAAGCTAGTTAATGGTTCATGAAACCTTGGAGGGCCAGGATCTTCTTCTCACAATGGCATTCCATGCTTTCAAATTCAGCAGTCCTCGAACTTCTCACAGGTTTACCACATAGAGTGGCGTCATGGGCGGTAATCCGGTGCCGGCACTCTATCGAACATCAGGTGGCGTCATGGGCAACAGCTCAGTTTATTGAGAATAAATACAACCAGTTTTCATTATTATTATTTTTAGCATTGATACGTTTATGCCACTGTATATATAATGCTTCTTTCTCACCGCCGCATGCCATCTCTTAGAATTACTGCAGGAAAAGGAGTATGGCTTGGTTGGAATGGGAGGCAAAAGGGAACGAGTGACTACTGCCGATGAACCTCAAACATCGATCTCCCTTCTCCTACCTCTCAGTAAGAGTCATAAGAACATTTGGCGCGAGCCTGGCTGTGTTTGAACGTATGGAATGGCAGACACGACACAGTGAGAAGCTAGGATTGAAGATGTTCCAATTCTGTGTCATGCACTGCTCTCTAAGCTCAAGTTAGTTGATTTTCCTTTTTCATGCATTAACGGGCAGCAGTGACAATCATCCAAACCGTAGCTTACTACTATGTGATATGTTGCAGAAAAAATCGACAGCATGTTTTCTTTCGTAGAGGCTTTAAATTCAGCCAAAGCAACTTAATATTTTCCTATCTTTGTAGTCCTTTGTAGATATCTATTTCCCCTACGTACGGTAACCGCTCATTAATTGGCATTGTGCCGCAACTGGTTGCTTGGCTGCTACGGATTGCGTAGCTAGCTCTTAGTATGAACTGAGATTTGTGTTGAAACACACAAGGAATTAATTAGGCACTCCACAAAAAACATGTAATACGTACTTTTATTTTCTCACCCACCCACCCACCAAGTAGTCGATCAAATGTAGCATCAACTCTTCTTTTCCGCGGATATCTGCAAGATAATACCATCAAGTGAAAAGGTTAATGCACAACAAATGAAACCCGTGTTCATGCGACAGGCCTTATATGTATCTCGTTAACGTATTACAAATTAACCACCTTCACACCGCGTTCTGCAGAGACAGGAGGGAGAGGGCGCTACGCGGAGGACGTCGTCCGGGCAGGTAACTGGTGCAATCTGCCGCGCTTGCCATGGGTGGCGATATCCAGTGTCTCGGTTAGGTATAGGGGTGGATGTCGAGCCAGCTCGGCTCGTTCGAGCTCGTTAGTCAAACGAGCCAGCTCAGCTCGGCTCGGCTTGGCTCGTTAAGCTCGTGAGCTAGAGTTAAATTTAAAATTACCATAATAATATATATAATATAAAAATTATAGTATTTATATGGTCTTAATACCTTTAAAATCTACTCTATCATACTATAATAATAGAATATAACCATAACATCATCTAGAACTACACATATATAGTATACATATATTATTGTTAATTAATAATTTACTCATTAGTATATTAGGTCTTCCAGCTCGTTTGGCTCGCGAACAGCGAGCAAGCCAGCTCGAACACACTCGTTATACCAACGAGCAAAAACTCTTGTTTAGCTCGTTAGAAACATGCACCGAGCCGAACCGAGCCGGCTGCGATCCGAGCGAGCTAACGAGCTTCGAGTATTTTGTCTAGCCCTAGTTAGGTGGTGCTCCATCGAACATTAGGTAAGCTAGTGTCGCATTCGGCAGCGGTGTTGGGGCATGAGAGACTGAAGATGGAGAGAGCTACGAAACTGATCCATAAACTAAGGAAGCGTGGACGCTTGTCATGCAAGTACTGGTGCATTATCAGTATTGTGTTTTGTAATTGAGCAATGCTTGGATAATAAAGACAACCTTTGTGTTTTGGATCAACAAATAAGCACTAACCTGATTCATATGCATATGCTTGCTTCTGCTTCTTCTAGCTAGTAAAACTTTGCTGATTATCTCCATCATTACAAAATTTTCTTGCACCTAAAGCCCTGAGTTTGAGCGCAAATCTTGGCCTATGTTGGAAGGTAGTCAAATTCTATACAGCTCTGGATCATATTTGGACAATGAGATTTTTTGGTAGGTCTGAGACCTTTCTCATTAGATCTACTGGTTCTTTCAACCAATCCACTGCTTTCTTCCCTCCTACCTCTCATGCCTATCGAACAATAGCAACTATTTAATCATTCCCTTCTCTCTCCTCATGCTAAGTTGAAGTACCTGGGCTGGGTGCTATGGCTAGAAAGAACTTTGGTACACGCATGTATTATACTACTTAGATCGTAAATGCCAGTCTCGTAAGTTAGAATTGTTGTGCATGCATGGGCCTCCTGTGTCTTCAGGGTAACATAATATCTGGTTAGACATGCTTTGGCAAACTAACACTAGTAGAAATGTGCACATTCGTCCACGTACGTTAGTACCGGCCAAACTAGGACCGGTACTAATGCATGCAATTAGTACCGATTCGGGAGCATAGTGTCCGTGGGGGCATGTTAGTACCGGTTGTGGGCTCCAGCGGGTACTAAATGACTGACAGGCCACTGGTAGCCAACGGGTAGTTGGTCATTTAGTACCGGCATATATTGCAGCAATCTACTAACAATAATTAATGTTGGTAGGTGCATAGATTTAATTTGCCATGCATTTATTTTTTATGGACTAAATATATATTCTATATTTGTCAATTTCAGTGTATGGTTGGTCAGAGTTTCGATTCATCTGAAGAGTGATTAGAGGAATAGGTACATGCGAGCAAGCTAGGTGCTTATTTCCATTGTTCCATGTTCTGATTCTTGAAGAATGTTGGGGATTCCGAAACTTTCATTGCACCTGTTGAGGCTTGTATATACAGGTTCAGTCATGAAATTTCAAGCAAATGCATTTGAAAATTATTATTTTTTAATTCAGAGGATTTGGAGTTTTTCCCCGGGATGATATCCATATGAACATGCCGTCCAATCTACTTTTTATTGAAATATGAACACACCGTTGGTCTCTCTTCTCTTTCTTGTCAGAAGTACCGGCCAGGGACAAATGTCGGTGAATTTCATCGAGACGAGACAACGCGAAGGCGGGAGAGACATGCAAAGTTCTTAGTGTAGCTAACTGCAAGCTTTTCCAGACTCTACCAATTGCAATATAAAGAGTATGTACATCATTACGGGAAACCCCCCATTTGCCGAGTGCCTGGGGCACTCGGCAAAAGCCGATATGCACTCGGCAAAGGCTTTACCGAGTGTAACACTCGGCAAAGGGGACTCCCACGACGCCTGCTCCTGTGCGAACAGCTCGTGTCATGCGTGAACTGCGCACGCCCAGAAATTGGAACATCCGCCATGACCCGGCCAGCTAGAAACTACTGCTATATATCTGACCAACGCAAGAGCTAGTAATAGAGAGTACTAAAACTGAAAAGCATGCTAACAATCTAAATACATGATGCACATGGCTATTTAGAGTTGCCTACCTTTTTGTGCAGGTGGCGGGCGGAACTGAGGGAGAAGCAGGGCCGGCAACGCCGACGAACATGCAACTCAAAGCTCTTATCAGCCACCGCTGTAGTTGCTCCCTCACCGTCTTCGCTGGCTATAATTAAGCCAGTAATGCATGTGCGCACCACGTCGTACACCTGCGGGAGGGAGAGAGGCCGGGTGACGTGGAGGGAAACTACCTCCAAAGGTCGATAGATCAGGGGCGGAGACAAGGGGGGCGCGCAGGTGAGGTCGATTGTGTGCTCACGGTTAATAACCAATGGAGTAGTGGTTCAGCGGTTGTAGGAGTTCGAATCTGAGTGATTAGAAGCCCGAATCATCAACATCGAAATATCCACCAATAGATTTATCATGACCTTACGGAAGATCGGGCTAACGCCTCCATTAGGGTGTAGTCCAGTCGATGTTGATGACCATGGCTTGTAGCATAGGTGGTGTTGATTATGAAGTGGTCCGGTCTGCAGCTGGCTCCTTGATAGATGGAAAAAGGCATCCGTTGGTACGTTTGTGGCCCAATTTGGATAGTGCATCCGCTACTACATTATTGTCAGAATAACATGGTGGAACTCCAAATCACAGAAGTTATGCTTAAGTTTGAGCACTTCTCGCGGCAATAAGAGTCCATTGTTTCCTTAGTCTAGTCCCAATCCTTGTTGATTTGATTAATAGCTATACCTGAGTCACAATAGACCACAAGTCGTTTGATACCGAGTGAGGCTATCAAGCGGAGCATGTGTAATTGTGCCTTATACTCAGCTTCGTTGTTGGTGGCTTTAAACTTGATCTGTAGTACATATCTGAGTTGCTCGCTTCTTGGTGATATTAAGAGTACTCCCATGCCTGCGCTCTCAAGTTTTAATGATCCATCAAAATACATAACTGAATGTTCCCGACAACTTGTTGCTCTAGAGACTTGGATTTCTTTTCACTCAATTGTGAAGTCAACTAGAGTCTGGGACTTGATGGCTGTCTGAGAGATGAATTTAACGTTGTATGCTCCGAGCTCCGCTTTCCACTTTGAGTCTCACTCAGTTGCATCAGGTTTATTTAGTATCTCTCCCAGGGTAAATTTAGTTAAGACTATGATGTTGTAGACCTGGAAATAGTGCTTGAGTTTACACAATGTGATGAAAACAGCGTAGAGTAGGTTCTAGACTTGTGGGTAACGTATATTGGAACCAGAGAGTACTTCAGTGATGCATTAAACTGGCCACTCTACTGCATAAATATAGCCTTCCTCTTCTCATTCCACCACGATGACTATGCTCACAACATGAGTAGTTATCCCCATATATAATTGTATTTAATTGGTCTTTCTCTAGTGGTGCTGTCAGCATGGATGGGTTTGTGCGGAGGACTTGAGTTGCTTGAAATTTGTGTTCACCTCCTCAGTCCATGCAAAGGTATCTTGCTTCTTGAGTAGCTTGAAGAAAGGCGGACCCTTTTCCCCGAGTCTTGAGATGAGTATTGAGTGTCGCTATGCATGTAGTCAGCTTCTGGACAACGTCCTTGACATTCTTTGGAGGTTTCATGCTGATGATGGCTGAGGTTTTGGAGGGATTTGCCTCAATACCCATGTGACTGACCATGAATCCCAAGAGTTTCCCTGACGGTATGCCAAAGATGCATGAACTTAGTCGCATTCAATTTGAAGGTATTCTCTGAGATATGTAAAGGTCTCAGCTAGGTTAACAACTAGGTTATCTGGTTCTTTTGTCTTGACCACTCCATCATCCAGGCAGGCTTCGACATTGCGCCCGATTTGCGTAGTCATGCACTTCTAAATGGCCCGCTGAAACGTTGCTCCAGTGTTTTTGAGGCCTAAGGAAATGCTGATTGTTCCGAGATAACCTGGATACTTACAATTGGAAGGACTTTTTTGTTTTTTCGGAGAGGATAACACAAAAAAGTGGGACAACCATAGCTTAAATTTCTTCCTGTACAACCATTGGGAGTCTTTTCGCACCTGTGTTAGAAAGAGATATGAGAATGTTCTTTTAGGATCATAATCACTTGTTCCCGTTTGCCTTCTATTCCCATCGAGACACACTTCTAGAACTTATCCATTCCCTCTCCTTTCGTGGCAATTGCTAAGAGATAGGATAGCATGTTGCAGTGAGACAAGAAGAATTATATAGTGGCTTTATTCCAGCGATCTGCTGACAATAATTAATATTGGTAGGTGCATAGATCTAATTTGCCATCTTTTACGGATTAATTATATATTCTATATTTGTCAATTTCAGTGTATGGTTGGTCATGGTGTCGATTCATATGGAGAGTGATTAGAGCAATAGAGGTGCGTGCGAGCAGGGTGCTTATTTTCATTGTTCCATGTTCTGATTCTTGCAGAATGATGGGGATTCAATAAACTTTCATTGCACCTGATGACGCTTGTATATACAGGTTCAGTCATGAAATTCCAAGAAAATGCATTTGAATATTATTTTCTTAATTCAGAGGATTGGGAGTTTTTTTCCCCTAGATGGATTTAATTTCCATATGAACATGCCCAAGGATGGCGCAATATTATATGTATCTCTTCTCATTGAAATATTATATATGTATCTCTTCTCTCTCTCTCTTGTCGATCAGATCAAGTACCCCCAGGGATGAATAATGCCGGATGAATCTCTGCTTTTTTCCAGTCACTATGTTATTCTTCTGACCAACCAGATTGGAACAAAATATGTTCAATGTGAAAGTTCCATACGGCAGATTGCATTTTGACATGACTTCAAGGGTTACTGTTTCTTGTGAAAAAATGATTTTACAACCCCCAGAATAAGGATATTTTTTGGGTTTCACCTCTAGCCTACCCCAACTAGCTTGGGACAAAAGGCTATGTTGTTGTTGTTGTTGTTGTTGAGTAAACGCGAAGGCGAGAGATACATGCAAAGTTCTTCGTGTAGCTAACTGCCAGCCTTTTCAGACTCTATCAATTTCAGTATGAAGAGTATGCACATATTCCACGTTGTTCCATCCCAAAGCTCTCTTCTCCGCCACCGCTGTAGCTGCTCCTTCACTGTCTTTGCTGGCCGGCTATAAGCCAATAACTTACGTGCAAGCCACGCCCTTCACCGGCAGGAGGGAGAGAGTCCGGGTGTCGTGGAGGAGCATCTCCCTCCGGGAGGTCGATAAATGATGCGATATGATCCACCCCGCTGGCTGTGGACATGAACCTGGTGTCGGGCAAGCGCTCCGTCCAACAGGTGTACAAGCTTTGAAAGGTTGGCAACTCTAAGTAGCTATAAGTATTCTTGAGACGACATGTCTTTTAATTACTTGTACTACGTTCTTTCCTCATGCCTCTCATGCCAACAAGTTAAACACTTTCCGACTGTTTAGTCACTCGTGTGCTCTCTCCTCGTGCTAAGCCCATGTACTTCGGCTAGCTCTAGTGTACTATGTGTTATATGATGACACAAAAGTTTTTGTAGTTCAGTCATATATATATAGATATTGTTAGGTCTAGTCCTACATCAAAAATTGATGGTGGAAATCACAATATATAAGGCGGGGACAGCTCTCATCTATCAGACTAGTTTTTTGGGTTGAGGTAAGTCTGGACCGGATGTGGCTCCGATGGATCTGAGCCTGGTGGAGCACTGGCTTGTGGGGTATATTAAGCTGGGCCGAAATTCACTGTGCACTCTAACAGATATTAACAGATATTGTGTGCATTACCATCGTATGCAGATTACTATAGAGCACTAGGCGCAAGCAACATGTTTAGTTTCTCTACTCTATGTTCTCCGCACAGTGATGAAGATTAAACAAACCTTCCAAAAATGTGCAAATGCATTTTTTTAGGGTATGCAAGTGCATTTTTCAAATGGAGAGGATCCAGAGTGTTTTTTCTCCAAAGTTGATATAAACAGGCCTAAGGTTGGCCGAATCCTATTTTTCGCTTGCATATTGGAATATGGCCCACAACTCCGGCATGACGGAGCTAGAGGAGTGGAGGAACTTTTGCTGATGTAGTTCGCACCCTGCTTGCATGCGCCCCCACCCTGATCTGATGTCGATTGGCCAAAGCGCTCCGTCAAATGAACATCAGCTGGCGTGCATCGCCGGCGTCGCGGGCGGCATGCATATAGCTGCGTTGTGGTGGCGTGACGGAAGTATGATGGAGAGGAGAAAGGTGATGAACTGAATCGAGGAAGTGTGCATGTTTGTCACGTGCTGGTGCATTATCAGTATTGTGTTTTGTGCTCGAGCTGATGGGCTAGGTACGATAATAAGTACAACCTTGTCAAATGGACCAGCAAATAAGCTGATGCCTTGAATATTTGTTTATCTGCGTAAGTTTGCTTGTGCTTGTGCTTCGCGTAAAAATGCTGTGTATAGTTTTGTTATATATATGTATATGACTCGAAATTTTTGTTGAATATCTTGGTACAAACATTTCTTGCATCTAATAAAGCACTGATTCTGACCGCAGATCAAGATCATGGCCATGTTTGGAAAGGCAGTCAATTCTATATTCTGGATCATTTCTGAATAACGAGCTTTTTCATCGTGTCTTCTTAAATTGTCGGTGTACCTAGCTTCTTTCCTCTGCCATGCCTGTCAAACCATAGCAAACCTCAACAGCAAGTGGGTAGGGAGCCACTGGACCTCTCTGCAGAAGCTTCTCCCAAGCTACCAGAAGTTAACAGGTGTCACCATTGGCAATGGAAAATCCACATCCTTTTGGCACGACACCTGGCTGCCAGCAGGGCCTCTGGCCGATTGCTACCCAGCTCTATACAGTCATGCCGTCCAGCAAGACGCTTCAGTAGCCAACATCCTGCAGCGAAGTATCAGAAACTGCATGAAACCAAGGCTCTCACACGCCGCGCTGGTGGAACTGAGTGAAATGGAACACTATTAGAAGATGTCCAGCTAACAGATGGTAACGATGACAGGGAATGCCCTTTCACCAACGGTGCGGGTCACTTCGACTCCGGCCTGCTCTACAAAGCCATAATGAGCCAAGGTACCAAGAGTGCTGTAGCAGATTTTGCTTGGAACACCCCCCCCCCCCCACGAGTTCAATTCTTCGGATGGCTACTAGTTCAGCGGAGAATTCAGTGCAAGACTAATCTCTTCAAAAAGAACATTGTAGATGATGAAGTATGCGATATATGCAAGCTGCAGCCAGAGTCCACAAGACACATTATATTTGAATGCCCGAGTGCACAAGAATTCTGGCTCCGGCTAAACTTGGACCCATTACAACTCCCTGCAGTAAGCTCGATCTGGACAATACCGCGCCCTGACCATATCCCCTCCTTGCACTTCAACGTGTTCATCCTGCTATGCTGCTGGAACATTTGGAAGATCAGGAATGAAGCTGTATTCAGGGGAGAAACTGCTACACTGACGAAGCTACGGCGAAACTGCAAGGAGGACGCCCTCCTCTGGCGGCATCGACTACCCTTCGCCAAGATGATCGTGGCCGACGCCTGGTGTCAAGCATTCTCCCATACGTAAATGTAGTTCATAAGGCTCATGTAAAACTCCAAAAACCATGATGGTGGGGGAGCATGTTTTATTGCTCCCCCCTGGGCAATATATTCAGGTGGGGGATAATCCCCCCCCCCCCCCCCGTGATCCTTCAAAAAAAAAACCGTAGCAAACCCATTCCCAACTATTTAGTGATTTAGTCACTCCCTTCTCTCGATATCCTCATGGTAAGTTGTGACTTGGGCTGGTGTTCTATGGTGATCGAGAAAAAACAAGTTTGGTAGGTTGCATACGTATATATTATATATATTATCTGCAGCGTATTGTGCTATTTCGATCGCAAACATTCCATTTTGCCTCCTATTCCCATCATGCCAGTCCATCAACTTTCCGGCACCCCGGTTGGTGTATATACATTTGCCACACATTTACTTCATCTGGATTTATATATTATATATTAAACTTATAGTATTTTGGCATTGAGTTTGGATGATATTCACTCAACGAGGTGGTATACGCAATAAATTGGTTATACTTCCAGTAAAAAATATAATAAAAAATGGACACACTACAATTTTTTGCAACCGGACCTGAAAAATTTGTTGACTAGCTACCTCGATCGATCGATATGGAATTTTCTTGCACCTAAACATAACAGGTCACTTCACATGCATCATGCCCTAAATATTTTTTTTGGAAGGACAAGTTATTTCTCATCACTTCGACTAGTTCCCTCCTGCCTCTCATGCTAAACAGCAAACAAATCATTTCCCAGCTCTTCAATTACCAGCCTTACGATTTTAAGGATACTCTTTGGTAGAAACGGTTTAAGCCATGCCCTAGGATTAGGAATGAGGAGAATGAACTAGTTTCTAGCTTAGAGAATAGAGCATGGCACGAACAAGGGCCATCTTACTCTGAACCTTTCTGGTGGGTCAATTCCTTCTTTTACATCATGTCATTCCATGCTTTCAAAGACAGCTATTTGCCATGAATCTGCAGTAACCTTGCAAAATGATCAGCGAACAATATTTCAGGTTCCTAGTCACATATTCCTTTTTGCCTCCTATTCCCACCATGCCACTCCAGCAGCTTCCCAGAACCCCGGTTGGTATATAGACTACATCTGACATGCATATTCTTCATTTGGATTTATATATTATGTATTGAACTTATAATATTTAATTTGGCATTGGTCGTTTCGGATGATATTCACTCTGCGTATACGCAATAAACTAGAGTCTATTATCATTTTTAGTTTGATGTTTGATTCCTCACGTTGTGAACTCATATGGAGATAATCACTAGGCGCAAGCAAGGTGTTTAGTTCGATGCTCTATGTTCTGATTACTGCACAGTGATACGGAGATTTAGCAAACCTTCCTTGCCCCGGATGAGGTTTTTATATATATGTATATAATACCCACCTTTCAGACATGAAAATTTATGCAAATGCAACACCCCACTCCGAGTCCGCTTCCCTACTGTCCTCACTGCTGAGAATGCACACATGCGCACCGCGTCCTGCGCCGGCAGGAGGAAGAGGATGTGGTGGAGAAGACTGATGCCGCAGTCCGCACCTCACCGGCCTGCATGCATGTGCATGGGCCTCCTGTATATTTTCAGGGTAACATAATATATCACGATCACAGAAATTAAGTACTCACTCCGTTTCAAATTACTATTAGTTGTTATCTTTTTCATATAACGTTTGACCATTCATCTTATTCAAAAATCTTGTCCAAATGTATGAAAATATAAGTCATACCTAAAGTATATGTGACGATAAAGTAAGCCACAAATAAAAAAAGACACTCGCAAATTTTTTTGAATAAGACGAATGGTCAAATATTACAAGAAAAAGTCAACAACGTATAATAATTTGGAACGGAGGTAGTAGCTGACTTTGGATAATTAATGTCTGGTTACTCATGCAACTACAGAATTATCCAAAGCTTAAAGCTTTAAGTTTTCAAACCCAAAGCATGCATTATAAACTTTGAGCTCTGGCTCGATCACCATGACTCTGCACCACAAAGGACACAGCACATGTCCTAAATTCTCTGAAGTGAGAATTAACTGTTTTACATGAAGCAAGGATGAAAATGTAAGAGATGTGCTATACATATACATATACAAACATGTTTCATGCGAGCCCACAGCTGGATCGTAAGCAGATTTTGAATCGGAGGTATTACAAGTTTTTGAGCAAGGTGTTTATTTTCACCACTCAATGTTCTGATTATTTGCAGTACGTCATGTAGACTCAAAAGCAAGAAAGGTCTAAATTAAATAGTTCTGAAGCACCTTCAATAAGACTACTGCATTCTCTAATTTCCTCCTACCTCTCATGCCTATTAAACTGCAGGAAAACTCTTCCAAACTATTAATTAGCCACTCGCTTTCGTTATCCTCATGCTAAGTTGATGTATTTGGCTGGTGTACTATGGTGCAGAGAAGTTTGATAGGTTGCATACATAAATATTGTGTGCATTGTGTTGTTTAGATCGCAAGCATATCATGCTTTGTGATGCGCACGAGCCTCCTAGAGCTTCTCCACAGGGTAACATAATATACCACGACAAAAAGTAAAGTGAGTAGCTGACATGGAGCAATTGAATGTCTAGTTACTCATACAGCTACTTAATTTGTGGAGAGGCCGGCATATAATGTTGATGTTGGGATCTTAAAATGAGCTGTTATATATTGTTTCATAGTAGAAGAGAGGCAAGAAAATTACAGTTCATCTTTCCACATGGTGGAGACATGTAGTTGTTGCGGTGACGCAACAGTGTATTTATATTTGACATAGGTTCACATAATAGGGAGCATATATACATGATACCAAACTAGCAGCAGTGACTTGAAATCAAAGACACATGTGCAATAAAATAGATAATAGAAATTCTCTCGAGAAAAGAAAAACCCAAAGCGTTATAAACTTTGAACTCTGACTCGATCACCATGACTCTGCACCACACAGGACACATCACATGTCCTAAATTCTCTCAAGTGAGAGTTAACTGTTTTCAATGAAGCAAGCATATGAAAATGCAAGAGATATGCTATACATATACGGACATGTTTCATGTGAGGAGTTGGACCCTAAGCAGATTAATTTTGAACGGGAGGTATTACAAGTTGTTAAGCAAGGTGTTTATTATTTTCAGTTTTTCACCACTCAATGTTCTGATTATTTGCAGTAATGGATTCAACAAAAACCTTTCTAAAATCCAGTGAGGTTTGTATATACACAGTTTCAATCATGAAAATTCAAGCAAATGCATTTGGATTTTTTTTTTGCAATTGAGAGGATTTGGAGTGCCTTCCCCTGTGTAGATGTCCATGTATATGAACAGCAGAGCCCCCCCCCCCCTGTCGCTCCTCCCGCAGGCGACTCGGGGGCTCCTCCAACCCTCCTCGCCGTCGCCCGAGCGGCCAGCCGGAAGTCCGGCGCCCGCGAGGAGGGCGACGGCGGGGCTCTCTTCCGGCCTGAGGAGGCAGCGTCGTGCGGGCGGCGCCGCCTTTCTTCTCTGCGTGGACTAGGCTGCCCGAGCATCGGGGTGGCCGGATCCGCGGTGCCCCGGGCTGGATCTGTGGCCCTCCATGGTAGATCTGCTACTTGGGGGTGGTGGAGGCGGCGCGGATCTCGGGATGACCATGGTGGCGGCGGCGTCGGCCGGCCGCCAGCCTTACTCGGGTCTACGGCAGCGCGGGGCAGCGGCGGTGGCCCGCGGCGCGCGAGGCGGGAGGCCGCGCGCGGGGCGAGGGGAGGGGTAGCCGCGGCGCGCGGCGGTGACGGCGGCCGGTCTGCGTGTGGGCCCTGAGGGTCTGCGAGGCGCGCGGCGTGCTTCGGCGTCGCGCTGGCTGGCGGCTGGCGGCGGAGCTTGGCGGTTTCTGGTGCAGGCGGCTCTATCTGGCGACGCCAGGGCCATGTCGGGCTTCTCCGAGTTGTTCCATGGAAGAAGTGGGTGGTGGTTGGGCTGCTCAAATCTACGGAGTCATGGCCTCCTCAGGGTGGGCGGCGGCGTAAGCGGCAGTGACTCGCTGACGGGTGGCGGTTCTCGGGGACTACCTTGCCTTGACTAAGTTCTGGGGAAGGATTGGGTCGCCGGTGATCGCTCCCGGAGGGAGTTTGGGGGTGTCCCGTGGGAGACGGTGGCTTCGATCGGCGTCATGTTCCAGCGTGCGGATTTTTTCCGAGGCCTAATTGCAGCGGAGGTCCGACGACAGACAACGCGGTGGAGTCCAGCGGATGCTGCGGGTTGCTTTCATCATCGACGCCCCCGAGTGAAGAGGTGGGCCTCACCAGTCTGTGTGGGCGCGCTGGTGAGCTGAGCAGGGTATCATGATTCTCGTGTCGTTTGTCGGCGGTCGGGTCGAGGGGTGCCTAAGTGCTCGTCCCTCACACTACCGGTGGCGGCGGCCAGAGTTGTGGTTCATCTTGCTCTTCATCGACGGGCCGGCATTAGGCGGAGCTTTGGGCGAAAGTCTATTCCGACATGGGTCGGGTTCAGTAACGACGTCGTCTTTGGATGTCGTGGACCTCCTTGGAGGCCTTGGTCGAGAGGCTCCCTGCTTGGTCTTTGATTTTCCAGGTGAAAATCTTTCTCTGGCTTACCGGAGGGGCGACGGCGGCGGCTTCGGCGTCATATACTTTTTGGAGACGTCGCCTTGGAAATCAAGTGATCGGCTTCAACTGTGGAGTAACGGTTTGGGGAGCGTTTGGAGATTGTTTGGAGCATGGACAGAGAGGAAGATTGAAGTTTAGTCTTTGTTTTTCTTTCTGATAGTGGGTTTTCTTCTTGTTTTTTCGGTTTACCTCGGTGTGAGGTTTAGAGTCTAAGTACTCTGGTGTCGTGTAACCTTTGGCCGTATATATCCACTTGTGTGTATAGAGGCTGGGATTTATTCCTTAATCTAAAAAAAATGTATATGAACAGCAAAAGGATGTAATCCTCATTCATACCGGAATACAACCCAACACAGGTTGCATCTCATCTTTCTTCTCGTTCTCTCCAATTTTTTTGTCAAAGACGCTGTGCCCAGACCTCCAATAATCGAGTGCATGTGCATCAATGTCGACGATCGAGTGGCAACATAATCCGTACAATCCTAATGAGTCACTTTATCCTGAGCTTAAAGTATTTTAATTTCGTGGCATCTCCTTCGATAATATTTACTCTGTAGCATTACATATGCAACAAGAAAGAAGAGTTGTTCTATGATCAATTATTTTCACTGCTCGGCGTTCTGATTATTGTTGAAGATAGAGTGGCATCATCTCCGTCGTCATGCCCGAGAACGGATAAGTTGCGAAGAAGAACCAGTCGGAACTTGTCTCCGAAACTGGATAGCGTGGGTCTTGTCCCTGATGATACATCCCAAGTCGGAGTGGTTTGACGTTTGAAATCCCCCGTTGGCATGTCTACGTTCATTGGTCCAGTGCACGGTTGACGTGTATTATTACGTGATGGCGGTGGTCACCCTCGGAAATTAAACTTCCTCCCAGCTGCCGGCAAGCAGTGTCTCAGCTTGGTCCTCCAATTCATTTGTGTAGACCAAAACAATTCCAATCTATCCATCCATTCATGCAATCGGATCGATCAGAACTCATATCAGCAGATGAAGACAATCCAGAGTATAAAAAGTGTGCATTGCCCATCGATTAAACATAAAAAAGGAAATCAAAAATAGGAAAAGAATTGAAGAATATGCTTGTCGTATGTATTTTTTATGGAGACTTGTGTGTTGCAGATCGATGTGTGCGCACAGCCTACGTCATCCTGCATATATACAGAGGGATTTCAGTGTTGTCCGAGGCTGTGCATATGCGTGTGCACGTAATTAAACCTGTGCACCAGTGTTTCTCTTTTTCCTTGCCGCCGTTCCATGCATGCATATGTAGCTTACCGTATATACAAAATTCAGGCATGGACAGAACACGTTAGCTTTTGGTCAGGTTAATTAATTAGAGGAGAAGAAAGAGATTAAGACAATCTTACAGAAGAAGAAAAACTTCCCGGCCTGTACGCTTTGCTGATCAATCTTCTGGGTATATAACGCAACAGAAATCAAATCACGGCAGCAACCGACCACCTCGACGAGCTGCCGTGGCTGACGGCACACATGCGGCATGTATGCGTTGTGATCCATCTAGTAGGCGTGCACGCGCCATCCTGCTAGGAGCAACGATGATCGAAACAAGGCGCAAGATTTGTAGGAGGGGGTCACTGAGACACAAGATTTGGTTAGGTTCAGTCTATCAGATCAGTATATATAATACCCTGTACGGGGTGGATTTATTGCACCCCTGCGCTCGTGGGTTGATTGTTTTGTTTGCACACCCGACTCCTACAACGTTGTAGATGATCCTCGTAGGAGCATTCCTAACTACTCTAATATATTCCCAAGAGTAGGGTTACATGGCAATTCCCAGAGTCGATTATTGTACATACGCTAGTAGAGAAATGACTTTTCCATCCACACGCCCTTTAGTCCCGGTTAAGTTTTGACCCGAGACAAATAAACTTTTAGTCCCGGTTCGCATTTCTCTGGGTCTGGGAGGACATTTTAGTCCCGGTTGGTGGTTTCACCCGGGACTAAAAGGATGACTCCGATCGGAACTAAAGGGTCTTTAGTTCCGGGTGAAGGTGTTTCACGGGTTATAATAAAGAGAAAGCATCCCACCTTCCATCACATGTACTGTTTAGGTGGAGTGGCTAGGTGGCTATGCGTGACACCATGCAAGATGTTGTGGGTTCGAATCCCACTAGGTGTTTAGTCCCGGGCGTGGGGACCGGGACAAAAGGTCCGGACCCTTTAGTCGCGGACTCCTAGTCCCAGGCGCCACGCCCGGGACTAAAGGAGCTAGAGAACCGGGACTAAAGCCCGGTTTTCTACTAGTGGTAAGATCTAATTGGACTACAATTATATACAAGGAGTCCCTACTTCACTTTATCTTCTATATCCCCCACAACATAAACAAGAGAAATTACTTTTTCAGCTCTCGGTCTCTTAGTTCATTTGAAAGAATCATTTCACAGAATTAGTATAGAATCACTTGTATCTCAAAAAACCATTTGGCAGAACTCCGGATGAATCCAGCAGAGTTGGAATCAACTTTGCGAGCTCTACCACAAATAGCTAAGGATCGTTTCAGAACAACAATCTTTGTCATCAAGTCTAGTAGTGTTTTTGGTATATCTACTGCCTTCTTCCTCTCATGCCTATCAATCAGCAGCAAAACCCTTTCCAACTATTTAGTGATTTAGTCACTACCTTCTCTCGATCTCCTCATGCTAAGTTGTACTAATTGGGCTGGTGGGCTATGGTGAGAAGAAGTTTGGCAGATTGCATGCACATATGTGCAGTGCCTTGTGCTATTTAGATCGCAAATATCATGCTTGTAAGTTAGAATTAATTGATATGCATCAGCCTCCTATATATATCTTCTGGGTAATATAATGTACCACGACAGAAATAAAGTATTGCTGACTTGCACCATTTAAAGTCTGGTTCCTCATGCAAACTACACTGAATTAATTTAATTGTGGAGAGCCCTAAAGTGTTGAACTTGATATCTCAATGCTTATGTTTTTCTAATTAATTATTGCATAACGGGAGAGAATGGGTTGATATATATGGTTCCGTAATGGTACTTTATAATGGCACATGTTCATGTGTCATATAGGGAGTTAGGTAGGACTATTAGGAGCATATATATGCTATATCATCCGAACCCATCTATATGATTACAAATCCAAACACATGTGACTTTGCACTCTACCTCACCATGACTTTTTGTTCTCCAGTTGCCCTGGCCCTTGCTACTTGATTTCCTGTAATATGGTTGCTGCCGGCTTTCCCGGACTATTGCCGCTTGAGTCCTTTTCAATTCGGACAACATCTCGAGGTTCAGTTTAATTTGCGAATCAAGTCCTTTCCGTGCAAGTCGTCATTCCATTTTTGCAAATACAGCAGTCAACCTAGTAGTATCATGGCTCTCACAAAATGATCTGAGAAATTTCTTTTAGGTTTCTAGTCACTCATTTCCTTTTGCCTCCTATTTCCATCAAGCCACAGAAGAAATACTTTGCAGCTAGCGCTTCCATTCTCCCTCTCCTATCGCGGCTACTAAGTGCTAAGATGGCACGATGCGCTAACAAATAATGAATATGCGCTAACAAGCATAGGTATGGCATGCATTTACTTTCAATGGATTGTCGATATTGGACTTATTATTATTATCAAGTAAGTACTTTTTCCAATTATTCACGCCATAAAATTATTTTACGTGCAAAGAAAAACTATTTATTTTCGCCGCTCTATGTTCTGATTTACTTCAGAGTGATAGATAATTGGGGATTCAACAACCCTGGTGAGCAAATGCATTTGGAATATTTGTCTTTCAATTGAGAGGATTTGAAAAGAAAACAATTTCCCTGAAGAAGTCGGCATAAACAGGCCCAAGCATGGCCCAGTCCCGTTTCCCGTATCGGAATACAGCCCACAGCTCCGACCACAGTTCGTCTCCCCTTTTCTCTTCCGTGCGGCCCATCAACACTTCGCCTCCACGCCCTCCGACTCGTCGCCGACGACGCCGTGCCCAGAGGCTCTCCTCCAGCCGGCGCATCAACGCCGGCGAGTTCCGGGGACGAAGACCGCGGAGCAGCTCGGGCGGAGGCCGCAGAACCGAGGGAGAGGCGGCGGCACGAGCGGGGAACACAAGCTCTTCTCCGCCACCGCGGGAGCCGCTCCCCTGCCGTCTTCACAGGCATCCTCGCCCTCCCAGCCTCGTCCCGATCCGGCGGCTTAGTGCGCCGCCTCCTCAAATCCTTCCTCTTGGGAGGGCGCGATGGGGTCGGTGGATCTGATTGCCGCCTGCCTCGACTCCATACGCCAGGTCGGATCTCTTCGCCACTTCGTCATGATTCCGGGTCCACGCTTGTTGTTCCCCGATTTCTTTCACACCATACAGCACGAGGTTTAGCTGCGGTCGCGTGGAATTGGTGTGGTTTCCACAACCTTTCATTTGCGCATTTCAGGCGAATTTGTGTTGTGCAGAGATTATCTGATAAATGTGCCTGGTTGGAGCAATTAATTAACCTGTTAAAAGAACCATCTTTTTCACATCATGGACTGAAACGTTGATTGTTTTGTTGCCAGAGTTTATGTTACAATAGCCGATACATTATTTAACTTGTCCAGCTTTTTACCATCTTTTGACCTTCTGAACCTGAAATTTGTTTCTGTAACCAGCTGAATTTGTTGATAATTTATTTATTTACTGTTGTTGCAGATTGGAGATGAGATTGCGGATACAATAGTGTATGTTGATGCGGGCACTCTGGAAGCATTTCAGTTCATAGGAGCGTTTCCTCTGCTTCTTGAGCTCGGTGCTCGGGCTGTGTGCAGCTTGGAGGATGCGTCGCCTCTGGATGCTGTGAGATTCCTTTACTACCTTGGTACTGATTCATAATTTGCAGGGAGTGAAATATGCTTAATGTGAGTGAACCAAATGCAGCATGTTTGGTCCATCAAAACTCAAGCAAGTAAACACGTATCTACCTCGCGAATGAAACGATAAAGATTAGGAAGCATTCGTAATT
>OAMR01000286.1:823916-844240 GCA_900205405.1 Echinochloa crus-galli | reverse complement strand
TGTGTTGTGCAGAGATTATCTGATAAATGTGCCTGGTTGGAGCAATTAATTAACCTGTTAAAAGAACCATCTTTTTCACATCATGGACTGAAATGTTGATTTTTTGTTGCCAGAGTTTATGTTACAATAGCCGATACATTATTTAACTTGTCCAGCTTTTTACCATCTTTTGACCTTCTGAACCTGAAATTTGTTTCTGTAACCAGCTGAATTTGTTGATAATTTATTTATTTACTGTTGTTGCAGATTGGAGATGAGATTGCGGATACAATAGTGTATGTTGATGCGGGCACTCTGGAAGCATTTCAGTTCATAGGAGCGTTTCCTCTGCTTCTTGAGCTCGGTGCTCGGGCTGTGTGCAGCTTGGAGGATGCGTCGCCTCTGGATGCTGTGAGATTCCTTTACTACCTTGGTACTGATTCATAACTTGCAGGGAGTGAAATATGCTTAATGTGAGTGAACCAAATGCAGCATGTTTGGTCCATCAAAACTCAAGCAAGTAAACACGTATCTACCTCGCGAATGAAACGATAAAGATTAGGAAGCATTCGTAATTAGGCTGCAGATTCTCTAATCATGGCAAACTTGATCGTGAGTAGGATGTAGTCATGTTAATCACTATAGTTAGCACGGTCACTTGCACACTTTATGATTACAACAGTGAGGGAGTGAATATGACAGTGGTGCAATATTCTCCACTGATAGCACGATAGGGATGGTTTTATGATGATTTTGTTCATTCTATCTACTGTTCTGTGCCTGCTTTCTCAATGGTATTTATTCTTAACACACCTTGAGAACATTTGTTTTTAGTTCTTTTACTACACTGTTATTTAAAAATTTTCTCAGTATTGAGTTGGTTGTATGCACAACAAGTTTTTGCCAATGACATTCCATTGTAGCTTGAGGGTCATTAGAGTTTCTCCTTTAGTAATGTGTTTTTATTATAACTATACTGCCCAATTGGTCTTACAAGTTACAACATCTTGAATTTTTGTAAAATTGATATATTCTCTTTAGTTCAGTACTTATGAATTATGATGGATCGGAAGTGTCAGGTCTAATAAACTTCATGTTAACCTTCATGTTGTTCTCTTACTCTTTACCTGACTGTGTGTTGTATCCTGTGCTTTGCAGGTTGCTGATTGGCACTCAAAATTTTCTCATCCAGTGAGGAAGATTGTAGTGCTTACATCCCGCCTTCTTAGTGATGCACATCGGTATATTTTGCGATGCCTAGGCAACCATGGAACTGTTTCACATTGTACTGTGCTGACAGCTATTTCCGAGGTGATTTCCCCCTGCAAGACTATGTTTTTTGTGATGTATTGATTACCTTTAAGTGCATCAGAATCCTGCCAGTTAATGATTTTCGTTCCACTACACATACACTCTCTTAAAATTCCCTAAAATACCACTGGTTGGCACTGAACTTCCTATTTATATAAAAAAACAAAATCAAAATTTATGTTTGTTTCCATCAAATAGTGCCTTGTAACATATCTTCTGTTTAAATTGTTTGATGCCCCCTCATATATGTAGTCTGCAGCATCTTGCGTGTACCCTTCTGTAGAATATATCTGATTTATTATTTAATTATATTGTACTAGTGAGCAAGGTCCTCATGTTTTGTCTTAGTTATTATCTAGTATAGCTGATGGGTACTGATAGAACATCTTAGCTGGTTGTGTTTTTTAAATCCACAGTAACTTCTGCAGCACATAGAAAATTTCAAGTAAATTTCTATGTTGCTACTGTCCTGTTTCCTTAGAACACTTGGAAGCAATTTTAAATAGTATCCTAAATTTGTTCAAGCAGGCTTTTTGAATCTTCTTGCAAAAACTGATTGCAGATTGGCCACTCAGCATACATGGATTCTCCACTTGGGCCAGATGCTTTTCGGGAGTATGAGACATTACTCGTTCAGGACCATGAAGAACTTTTTAAAAAGTGTGAGAAATCAAACAAACATAAAGACAATGTTAGTTACACAGGGACTGATTTCACCTCAGATACTGATAAATATTCTGAATGGGGTTCTGGGGTCCATTATGGATCCAATTCTGAATCCAGCCCGACAAAAAGGAATTTGTTTGATGGCGACTTAGGCCAGTTAGAAGCAAGCAGCAAGAGGTTATCTGTCACTGTGTCTCACTTTCCAATGATTTTCTCTCCTATTTCCTCAAGGGCTTTTGTTTTGCCCTCTGAGGGCATAATTGCTGACTCGTCCTTGTCGAATCAGCATGAAGATTCCCTTGGCCCTGGTCTACCCTCCATATCTACTGGTAAACCTTTTGACAGTGATGATGTTCCCCCAGGAGTGACATTGACTGCTCAGTTCCTGTATCATTTGGCCAATAAGGTAACAATTTATCTCATGGGACATACCATTTGCTAGTGACTTTTATCTATTTTTAAGGTTTCGATCATTTGCTGATTGCCATCCTTCATTACAAAATGTGTGTAGATGGATCTAAAGCTCGATATATTTTCACTTGGTGACACGTCAAAGGCCATTGGGAAGCTGATGATGGATATGTCAAGTTTATATGATGTTGGTCGTAATAAGAGATCTGCTGGTCTATTGGTCGTAGATCGTACGGTTGATCTCCTAACTCCTTGCTTCCATGGTGACTCCTTTCTTGATAGGATGATGTCCTCATTGCCACGCAAGGAAGGGATGTCATCCTCATATTCTGTGGCGAAAAATCCACAGACTCCTGGCAGGCATTCTCACACTGCTGTTAAACGTGTCCCACTGGATATAAAGCTTCCGTTTGAGAGAATCTTTAAGAAGGAAGAACCTAAGAGTAAGACCAGTATGCTGTCTGAAGGTATCATGTCATTTATGTCTGGATGGAACTCTGTTGAGGTTGACTCAGATGTTACCTGGCTACCTGATTATTCTGACAAAGCACACGATGACAGACTTGGCAGTGAACTTGGCGCTCTAAATGGTTCGCTCCTATCGAATTATGCTGGAGTACGCTACTTAGAAGCATTACTAGACAGAGGATCAAAAGATGGATTAATGCTGATTAAGAAATGGCTTATCGAAGCTCTGCAGCATGAGAAACTATCCTCTGCATCTAAAGGTCGTCAAGGAGCCACTTCTGTTTCAGAGATTCATTCTATGGTGCAAATACTCTCTCGAGACCAGTTGTCATTGTTAAGAAACAGAGGAGTTATCCAGTTAGCTCTGGCTGCTGAAATGACTCTCCTGGAGCCTCAAAGTTCTCGCTGGGATGCTTTTACTAGTGCTGAGAGAATATTAAGTGTAACATCTGCAGAGACCACCCAGAGTCTGGCCAGTGAGCTTCGTGATTTCATCAACACTAGCACTTCAGTGGACTCTCACAAACAAGCTACTACAATGGAATCTTCACAGGGATTACTTAGTTTTCAGGATGTATTACTTCTAACAATTATTGGGTATATATTGGCTGGTGAGAATTTTCCTACATCTCTAGCTGGTGGTCCCTTTTCATGGGAAGATGAACGGTCACTTAAAGATGTTGTGGTCGACTCTATCCTTGAGCGACCATCATCAGTGAAGCTACGGTTCCTTGATGGCCTTGATAATGAACTTGAAGCTAAAGCAAGATCCAAAGATGTTGAGGGAAATAATAAGGACTCTACTGAGCCAGCGTCCAGTACTGATGACTTTGATGATGAATGGGGTAACTGGGATGACAATGACAAGGATGAAGCTTATGGGGACATGCAACTTAAGTTGGAAGTGCGAGATAGGGTTGATCAACTCTTCAAATTCTTTCACAAATTGTCCAGTATGAGGTTAAGAAACCAAGCACTTGGAGAAGGTCTAGCGGCATTAAGTAGATTTGAAACTGATAGCTACTCGAGAAAAGGCTTGCTTTATAAATTGATATTAGCGCTGTTGTCAAGGTATGATATACCTGGCCTTGAATATCATTCATCAGCTGTTGGTCGCTTATTCAAAAGTGGATTAGGCAGATTTGGGCTTGGACAGGTGAGTTTATCAGTTACTTTTTATTTGTTTAATTCTTTATTTTCCTTTTCTAACTAGTGTTTAATTTGCAGTCCAAACCAAGCTTTGGTGATCAAAGTGTGCTTATCATTTTTGTTGTGGGGGGTATTAATACTCTGGAGGTATGGTTCATTTCTTTGGTTTCCATTATATGACCGATTTAAGCTATGTTTCTCCTAGACTGTTTATTGTTTACATGAATATTTGATCTGCATTGCAAACCACTAGCTTTAAGTTGTAACAGATATATGTTATCTTTGCCATATATGATTCTATGGAGAATGGTATTTCACTTAATTGATCAAATGTGATAGCATATTGTATTTTTTTCCTGGTATAATCAGTTTATCTTGGTATGAAGGAAGTGCTAATGTTGTTTTAGGATTATTTTCATTCAAACTTTTTTAACTTTGAGTATTTGACCATCGATATCTAAAAAAATACCAGATTTGCAGTGTAAGAGATGTTAATAAATTCTCCATGGAAAGTAGTTCAAAAATTTTACCTTTTTTTGAAATGACATTTTTTATTCGAAATTTAGTCAAACTTTCATCTTTTAGACTGTCGATGTCCTAAATGAAATGTATTTTGAATTAGAGTATTATATTTATTGCCATTCTTTTTACATTGAATATATCTTTCTGCCTTTTCTGTGTACAAAGTCTGGTTCTATGATAGTAAGTTTTAATTACTGCAGTTTGAAAAGCATTGCATTGTGTTATTTTGAACATGCAATCTCCAAAACTTCAAATTTGTGGTTTCTTCTTTTCAAAAGTAGAATGTGGATTCTCAATGCCACATAGTAATAACATTATAGCAAACAAGATGGCAGTGCCTTACAAAACGAAATGGCCTCTTTATGCAAGGTGCGGGAAGTTATGAAGGCAATCTCAGAGAGTAGCAGACCAGATGTGGAGCTGATTCTTGGTGGTACCACCCTTCTCACTCCAGATGACATGTTTCAGTTGATGTTGGGCTCGTAAGCCCAACCTTCATGCTTGAGAGGCGTAATGATATTGAGTTCTGCCATCATGGGGTGGTGCGCAAGGCACAATAAGAGTGACCCAGTGCACTTTTGAGACTTTAATAGCTGGTAGTGCAGATTTTTCAGACTAGGAAGAGCGTGCTGTTGATGCTACCAGAATCAAGCAGTTAGCAATTCATAAGCGTCCTCGGGGACCCTTTGTCATAAGCTGCAAGATATACTAACAGTTATTCATAGGTTTGCAGCACCAGCAATATTGGCTTTTTGCAGTTATCTTCAGATTGCACACATTGCTGGAAGCCATACAAAAAATATGTATCTTAAAAGTCAGTGGCCAGTGCTTCTTTCTGGGAACGTTGATAGGTAGCAAACAAAGGATAGGTCTGAATTGACTTGCTAACTATACACACAAAACTAGCATGGACATGTGTTAAGGCTTATGAGCAGTTGCTTTGCTTCCAAATTTATGCTTGCCAGTACAGTAACCAGCATGTAAAATCAGTGTACATTTTATGGTTGTGATATGGAAATTTGGGAGATTTACTGCACTGGGAAACTCTCAAACATCCTTATATTGAAGATTCATCCAAAATATCTTTTTTTATTCGATAGATTTATTCCAAATCTTTTGGGCCTAATCATTTAAGGCGTTGGAAAGAATTATTTGTGATTATCCAAAGTGGTGTTAAAGGGTCAAGGGTAGCTTTGCACTATATTATCAGTTATCAGTCATGTAAGTATTCATATACTCTATGACCAAAACGGCAATAAGATAGAAAGGTGAAGCCTGTTATCTTGCACAAGGGAGCATTTAGCTGTTGGATCTCCCTCTGTTTCTGTTCCTTATTTGCTAGTATTTCACTTCTTTCGTACACTACTAACAGGCATACTGACTATTTCTTCCAAGATGTGGCAAAACTTTCACCATGTTTTTTCAAACCCATACTTCCAAATGTGCTTAAGATTTGGGAGGAGCAAATGTTCGCCCCCTGTACCGTGCACTACGGTACCATTTCATCAGAACAATCTGCATCTTGGATCCGTTGTCCTTGGACAGGTAATCTCTGAAGAATCTTGAGGTCACGTCTCTTTGTCAATTATCACCCCCAATGAATGATGCATTGGACCCTCCAATTATTTGCTATATGCAAAGAACCTAAATACGCACGGACGATCACACGTGCTGCTGCTACAAAAAGGAAAGAAATGAGCCTGCCATCGTTGCTCAAGTTTCTCCGGCAGATCTGGTATTTGACGTGAGGGTGTCGATCTGTTGTGTTCCTTCGTCACCCTGCAGTATCAAGCTTCACATGATAGTGTATACGTCTGCTTAATTGTGTTTAGCTGCTAGTAAGCACTGGACTAATCCATGTTTTTGTGTGTACGTGTGTCCTTGACTGCCTGATTGATGTGGTGGTGGTACCGCAATGTAGGCATGCTAGGACCTGAATGATTCATGGTCCTTCAGGGATGGATAGGTGCCTTCTTTTTCCTGCTGTAACCAGTATGTGATTTCCTGGCTTTTTTTTTCTGTTCTGGTGTTATCCACAACGATGGCGTGTTAGTTTCGGCAAACATTTGTAAATCTATTACGAACAACTGAATCTTATGAGAAAGATGACACAAATCATCAAAAGGAATTTAGCAGCTCAGAAATCAGAGTGCTGAGGAGGCGCCATGACCCCAGGACAGGGAGGTGAAGGATGTGCTGGCCGGATTGGGTGCTGCTTGCTCAAATGATCCTGTCCCCTGCCCACCGGAGGCGAAGAAGACGACGACGCCCGCTACGGACACGGAGGCAAGTCCGGCCACGGTCGTCGCCGCGGCTGCCGGAGCTTGGTCCGTGCACTTGCCTGCACACTGATTGGAAGGCTACGACTACACGCATGGCGACAGACGAGATCCAAGTGGAGGCAGCTCTAGCCCGGAGAATTTTGGCGGCTACCAATTGGTTCTTCCAGGGGGTCTTCTACAGGAACCAACTGTTTGTTCATGATGACTGAATCTTTGGGAGCTGCTGACTGCTACTTCCTTATTAGTTCACCTTCAGTCTGAATGAAAAAACATGAAGCCAGTGGGTTGTGCATTCCATACTTCATCTGAGTTCTCCTGATCTTCATCAGAGCTGTAAGTAGTATCTTTCCTAGAGCCAATATCAGATATTGCATCGGGTTTCTTGATCTAGCAGTGATATGCTATACTAACCTTTTCCTGAGTTCCTCTTACCATTTTATTCAAAAAGAGTTCCTCTTACCATGCATGGACCAAAAGCCCACAAAGTCAATCATGCAACCACATGAGAGGTATGTACCACATGGTCAGTCCTGAACCTTCTCACTGTACTGGCCTGCAAGCATCATGCATGACCTTTCAGGACCAGATGGCAAGATGCAAATAAAATGGTCTCCTCCAAACTAGTCCTTTCTTCACAACAAAGCCAGGCCTGGACCACACATGCAGCCACACTCACCTTTCCAACATGCAGCCACACAGTGTCTATTCCAGTTGAGCTTCCTACAGTAGTAGCAACCTTTTTTGTAGGAAAAAATGGTGGGCCAGACAATGCATGCATCCATGCAGGTTCTTCCTCCCCTACTCTAAAATTAAAGTGAATAGCATGCATATGCTCAAGCTAGCTAGGCTGTAACTGTGACTTTACATGTGTCTAGTAGTGCCTTGTGATTTTACAGTCATCCTATATATGGGTGTCATCAGTGGACAGCATGCATGATCGTATCCATTAGGTGTCTGTATTTATACCAATATAAACAAAGCAAATGGATCAGCACTTTCAGAATTTTGGTAACTCATAAAGGAGACTGGACATTATTTCCTTTAGATAAGTCAAGAGACAGAGAATTCAGGTCCAAATAAATATGGTACGGACTCTGCAATTCCAGAAAAGGATGTATGGACTGGATAGCTAGATATCACAATCTAAAAAGATCCCATCCAAATTATTCTGTTTTGCAATGCATGCATCCAAGCAGCTCAATCATCAGAATGTAGTCCTATTTTCCTTTGCGGGATGAAACATCAGAATGCAGCCGCAAAACCTGGATTTTACAAGCCAAACAAAACTGTTTCTTTCATTCTCCACTGAAAAAAAATTAAAAATAAAAACCAACCTAAATAATCAACATGTTTACAACTCATCAGAGATAATAACTAATAATTCGATCGATATATATCATCATGATTCATGAGAGGTACACATACATACATACATACATACATACATACAGCTCGCGTACTGACAAAGACATCATATATATGTCGTATGCATGCCGACATGGAAATGCAGCAATCTCGATCTGCTTAATATCTCTTGATCTCTCTCGATCGATCTTTCTCTGTTCATACATGCATGTTTAATTTGATGTTTCCTCGATGAAGAAACTCGATCAGTGCTTGGGCGGGCACTGGTAGCACTTGGTGAAGAGCCCAAAGGTATCAACCTGCCTGACGAAATTAACAGTGCTAGCCCATCCACCAAACCCAAACCCAACAACGAGCACCCACGCCACGACGAAGCAATTCACGGCGTACATCCCCGCCCAGCCCCCGACCCCCGGCGGCGGCCGCTCGACGGCGTTCTCCCTCGCCGCCGGCGGCGCGAAGGTCGCCATGTGCGCCATGGCCGGGATGACGTAGACCGTGAAGCTCACTAGCAACGACCCCACGGTGGAGTTGATGGGCCCGAAGAAGGGGAAGATGATGGCGAGGAACCAGATGGGCACGACGACGGGGAGCCTGGCGGCGGCGCGGACGCAGAGGCTGCGGCGGCCGCCGTGGAGGCCGATGAGCTTCTCCCAGACGAAGTAGAGCGGGGTGCAAGCGAAGCCGAAGGTGATGAACTGGTGCACCAGCATGAGCACGACGGCGGCGTCGCGGAAGGCGGAGCGCGGCAGGAGGGAGAAGGCGTTGGAGTGGTCGAGCAGGGCGTCGCCGAAGGCCCAGTAGACGGCGGAGGCCGACGGCAGGGTCAGCGTCAGCACGTACAGCGTCGCCAGGAGGTAGATCAGCTTGAACTTCTGGGGCTTCCACATCGCGTGCATGATCTCCCTGCATTATTCATGATTGATTCATGCGGAGACGAAGGACACGTCAGCATGATCGAGTTATCAGCAGGCACGTACACTGTGGTGAAGATAATTAAGCTGGAAGGCTTTTCGATCTTACACTGTGACAGCGTGGCCTCCGAAGGTGTAGAGGATGTTGGTGGCGCCGGTGAAGTAGAGCACCATCTTGCTGGGGCCGGAGTGCGTCACACCTTCCACCTATAATTTGTAATGTCATCGTTCAATACATTAACAGCATGCATGATAAGTTAAGTTTAAGCTGATGGTGAGAGATGAGCAAGGCAGAGGAAGTGATGCATGATTTGTATCTATAGAACTTACTTGACCGTGTGCGATGGCGGCGATGGTGAGGTACCATGCGGTGTAGGTGGTCATGAGGAGGCCGAGGAAAGACCAGATGCGGTAGTTGTGGAAGGAGGGGATGAAGACGGTGGTGGCGCAGCAGGCGCCGAAGATGTACGTCCATGTACGCTTGTCGTACTTGTCGTTGATGTAGTAGATGTTGCTGCACGTACGTACACATCCATATCAGATGAGATCACAGATATTACAAGACTAGTACTTTAGATAATATTGTGATCTATTGTGATCGACTTTGGTCGATGGGAACGCATGCATGCAAGGATAGATGGAGATGATGATTGCCTTGCACATGCGATGAGCTGGATGACGGAGCCGAAGAGGAGGAAAGTGCAGTTGAAGAAGAGGCCGATGTTCCTCCAGTGCTTCCCCAGCAGCCCATCCAGAACCTCAAACCACTGCATGCATCATCCACACAGCAACATAACATTATTGTCCAAAGATGATCAAGATCCAATTTCAACTACTTGTCGAATAATTTGTATATGTTCAAATCGTCCTGCTGTTCTTAGCTAGACAATGATCGAATTGTACCAAACAAAAACACTAGGAATGGAACAAAAACAAATTATATATCAAATCAAATGGGTATATACATATATGTACCTGGATGACATGGTTCCTGAAGTCGACCTTCTCGCGCTCCTTCCTGGTTCTGTACTCGACGTAGAGGACGCTGATGAGGTAGGCCGTCCAGCTGCCCATGAGGCCGTAGAAGAGCTGGAACACAATCCCTGACGCCATGCCCAGCTGCGAGAAGGAGTAGGGCAGCGTCAGCAGCACCTGCGCCACCTGGTTCGACGCGCAGCTGAACCACGCGTCGTACACCGACCCGCCGTGCCAGAACAGGCTCGACAGCGCCTTGCCGCCCTTCTTCCCCATCGCCGGCGCCGCCGCCGTGCCGGCAGCCTCATCATCTCCACCGCCGCCGACGCCGCCGCCGCCGTCCCTCTCCATCTCCATGTAGTTCCCGGCCACGATCGTCTCCACCTTCTCCGACGCCATGGATCCTCTGGCCGGTGGTCGTCTCGATCTCTCACTCTGCTTAATTTCCTACTGCCTTGGGAGCTCTTCTCTCTCCCTCTCTCTCTCCCTCTCTCTCTCTCTCTCTCCCTCTCTCTCTCGCTCTCGCTCTCTCTCTCTCTGCTTAATTTCCTACTGCCTTGGGATCGAGCTCGTTGCTGTGATCTGACACTACTCCCAATACTATATAGCTAGGCTCGAGCTGGCGAATCATCCATCAGAAAAGGCGAGAGAGAGAGAGAGAGAGAGAGAAAATCATGTGCGTCACACTGTCACTGTATGAAGTGTGTGCTGTGTGATGGACGGGGCAGCACACGAGCGGCCTGGCCCATGCGGCTGTGACATTGCAACTTGTCATATCTTTTTCGCTTCAATAATTTTCTTCTCTCTCTTTTATTTTTAATTTCTTTGGTATATATATATATAGGAGCTAATAGATATAGTATCTAGCACATATAGATAGCGATTGTTCATGGCAGTACGTGTAGCTAGAGCCCAGGGCTACAGGGCTACAATGGTAGCTAGCTTGGGGCATGTTGTCGATCCCTGCACGGACGTAAATGTAGTGTACTTCGCTAGAGGGTCGGCAAAGATGTCTAGGGTAACGAGATGGGGATATGGGCAAATGTATCAAACAAAATGTGCAATCAAGATTTGAAGATTTGCTGGATTGTGATCTTTGCTTTGGTAACCGGATCGACGTGGTTGGAGGTTAGCAGTTGCCCATGCATGCAAAGTTGGCGCTACTACATGCATGTCCTTATACAAATCATCACTAGTTGAGGGGATCAAAGCGCTGCTGGCTGTAAATAATAACCTTTTTAATATATCTTTTCCATTGTAAAAAAACAAAGTTCTCCCTCTATATGCTTCTAAATTACCCATTTCATCCATTATATTAATTAATATAATGCCTCTTTTCATTTTTTGTAGGCATGTATGTATCCCTCCCATTAGAAAAAAAAACAAAGTGCCCCATCTATATGCTTCTAAAGTACCCATTAATTTCCTCCATTTATTATACTACCTCCAGTCATTTTTTGTATACATGTTAAGATTTGGAAATGTCTGTGGAGCTCTTGCAATATATCATTAGTTGCTATAGAACTAACGTCATCTTAAACGTTTTTGCTATATGAATCTCTATACATATACTTCTATACATTTAAGCTTGCATATAATTTGATTAATTGTTCATCAGAGGTTTTAAGTCTGAATTTTAAAAGTCTTAATGCGCTTACTAGAAATGAAAAGGTATATTAAAAAAGTAAGTCAGGAAGAAATGTATAATATACGCAGTGAGCGATGAGCATATCCATCTCCACAGTTTAGCAATAATAGAAAACATATGGAGAGATAGTATCTCCATATGTGTCAGGGAGAGAAAAAAAATGAGCAGTGTTATTACTTCTAATACTTCTGACTCCTATAGAACGCTTATATCTGTTAAAATTACTAGCTCATGTAAAAGCATGGGTTGATGGGCCAGTAATTAATAAATTAATAAGCTGCTAATTTATTTGCATATATCAACTAATTAAAATATTTTTTTAGCACAGGCTTTAATACAACAACTTATTTCCTATCAATACTTTTTTCTTTTGTCTTCTTAGTGAGATTTTGTTCTACTGTATTGGTCCTATCATATATGTGGGTCATTTCTGCAAATCTTGGCCACACGAGCAGCGCTGAGAGCAGTAGCCCAACTAATTAGTTGTCACACGTGTAACATAATAATGTGGAACACCATCACCCACCCCTAGAGCAATCATGGGAACTGATGAGTTGATGAATGGAATAAAGGGACTTCAAAATGATATTAGGAGATCAGGGACATCCTACAAAAAAAAAAACATACTGATGATGCGCGATTGCAAATATATACTTGTGCCAGCAGTCCTATATAATTTTTTGATAATCAAGCATCAATCAAATGGCCATTATCCCTAGCTAATATACTTTAAACTGATACAAAAGTATTAAGATTTAAGTCCCGATGAAAAAAACTATCACCATCAAATAGTTAGCATCAACTGAGTTTGCATAAAAAGTTAGCATCAGCTGCTTTACAGGGTACATTCATGAACATTCTTTCTTGTAAATAAAACCACAAAATTAGTGTTGTTATGTTAATAAAGAATTAGGTCATTTATTGGCTTTTCCATGACCAACCCTTAAAACTACAAGTTTTGCCTATATTGGTCCAGTAGTGGTGCAACAATCCTGAAACAATTATGTGTGTTGTAGTCCATATATATGTTCAAAGTTTTGTACGAAGCACGAAAGGGGACATGACAGATCGAGAGAACAACATAAGAGGAATATGCACGATGCATTAAAGTATCCAGAAACAGAGAAAATAAAAAAAGAGTGAAACTAAAGTATATGGCTTAAAAGGTGCATGTTCACAAGATATGATTAGTAGGTCTCTACAAGGAATCAAGGAGGCAGGCCCAGGCTAGCATTTGTTAATGCTACAATTCTTCTCTCTTTAATTTCTTTATTCAAGATCCATCTAAAAGAACTCGAACTATAATATGGAATCAGATTTGCTCTTTTATTTCACATTAACTAAGAACATCATTCATGGGGTGGCTGAGATTAAAATATGAAACGAACGTACTCTGCACGGTGGTGACAACAATTTTTCAATATTAAGTGTAACATGTTTCATTTTTCAAAAAGCATAATTATAAATTATAAATTTCAAATCAAATTTCAATCGAACAAAACATGGTTGAATGAGGATGATTTTAAATTCTGTATCAACAAAATGTAGACAAGCAACACATGGCAAAAATAAAAAAAATACGGGCTACAAGAAAAATTGGGTGATATTATCCCCTGCTCCGAGCGCTGGAATATCAAAAATAGCCCTAGGACAAAACTTAATTAGCACTAAAAATTTAGTAGCTATAGTATACGTTTACAATTATGATCTTGATCAGGGTTTCCAGACCTTAATGATGTTAATTAGAGACAAAGCAAAAGGCAAATCCCATTGATGTGACATGAGTTGCTAAAACCATATACGTGTCAATGATCAATCATTCATGCCTTCAGCGATCACACATGACGGGTAATTTATGCCTTATTTTTCTGTAATTTTGGTTAGTCAGTTAAATGAGTAGCTACTCACCATCTGATGTGACAAATATCCAAAAGGTCACAGACTAGGGCAAAATAAGACTCAAAATGAAGCTACAATTTGTTGAGGCTGACAACCCAACTAATTCGATATCTTGGCCAGCTTAATCAATAAATCTCAGCAAAACTAAACTTTCTGAGTTCCATTCCATCAAAGCTAAGGAACCGGCTGGTAATTGGAATGCATGGTGAACAACCAAAATGCATAGGGAAAGATATATAACATGCGCGCACTTAGCTAGTTATATATACACATGTAAGTAGTACATAAAAAATGGTCGATATATAATTATGTTATATATGCTTCATTCTCTTTCTTTGGGAACGTTTGTGGAGTTGATTGATCTTACTCGGTAGCTTCCAGTTCGATCGCGATCGCATTCTAATGATTACCTTTGGAGGTGCAAGCAAAACTCAGCTGTTGGTGACTAATTAAACAAATGAAGCTGTACCTTCCCCTGTTGATGCACAAAACTAAAAGGTGATGTACCTCAGCTATAGCCTTCTCGATCTCCCATCATGGCCGCGCGATGGCCTCTCTTTTTCTTCGTGCATGGACCATTGCATCTTTTCTGAACCGGCCGGCCAGGACCCCATTCACTCACATTTCTGCCACGGTCCAGGGTTCCAGCTATATATCGCGCCGACCATATGTATCAATCTATCACAAGGGATCGACGATGTTCATGGATCAACTGTAAGAATGAAACAGATCGACATGCATGTCAATTTTGTCATGATCGATCATCACATGCCCTTGCATGATTCTTGAGTGAATGCGAGAGAGAAGAAAGAGGGGGCATGGGAATGTCTTTGGAGTTGGCACGCAAGGCTGGCGATGGGCACGCCGCATTGCATGGACCTGCCTCCAGAAAGAGCTCCTCTGCACCTTCGTGGGTGGTACGAGTGTGATATGCACACAATGCTCTGGATCGATCCTCCAGGATATATACAGATCGTGGGCACGGTCGAGATCTTGGCAATCCTCCATTGCGATTGAATTCATGCATCATATGCTGCGAAATAGAAAAACATAAGGAGAGATAGTATCTAAATGTGTCAGAGAGAGAAAAAAATGAGCAATGTTATTACTTCTAATACTTCTGACTCCTTTAGAATGCTTATATCTGTTAAAATTACTAGCTCATGTGTAGAAGCATGGGTTGATGTAACCAGTAATTAACAAATTAACAAGCTGCTAATTAATTTTCATACATCAACTAATTAAAATATTTTTTTAGCACAGGCCTTATACAGCAACTTATTTCCTATCAATACTTTTTTCTTTTGTCTTCTTAAGGAGATTCTGTTCTACTGTACTGGTTCTATCATATATGTGGGTCATTTCTGCAAATCTTGGCCACACGACCAGCTCTGAGAGCAACTAATTAGTTGTCACACGTGTAACATAATAATGTGGAGCACCATCACCCACCTCTGGAGCAATCATGGGCACTGATGAGTTGATGAATGGAATAAAGGGACTTCAAAATGATTTTAGGAGATCAGGGACATCCTACAAAAATAACATACTGTTGATGCGCGATTGCAAATATATACTAGCAGTCCTATATAAAAACAAATGAAGCTGTACCTTCCCCTGTTGATGCACAAAACTAAAAGGTGATGTACCTCAGCTATAGCCTTCTCGATCTCCCATCATGGCCGCGCGATGGCCTCTCTTTTTCTTCGTGCATGGACCATTGCATCTTTTCTGAACCGGCCGGCCAGGACCCCATTCACTCACATTTCTGCCACGGTCCAGGGTTCCAGCTATATATCGCGCCGACCATATGTATCAATCTATCACAAGGGATCGACGATGTTCATGGATCAACTGTAAGAATGAAACAGATCGACATGCATGTCAATTTTGTCATGATCGATCATCACATGCCCTTGCATGATTCTTGAGTGAATGCGAGAGAGAAGAAAGAGGGGGCATGGGAATGTCTTTGGAGTTGGCACGCAAGGCTGGCGATGGGCACGCCGCATTGCATGGACCTGCCTCCAGAAAGAGCTCCTCTGCACCTTGGTAGGTGGTACGAGTGATATGCACACAATGCTCTGGATCGATCCTCCAGGATACAGATCGTGGGCACGGTCGATATCTTGGCAATCCTCCATTGCGACTGAATTCATGCATCATGCTGGGAAGATATTGGATCGTGATTGCGATTGCTTTGCATCATTTCTAATCAGTGGCGAAGCCAGGATGGAGAGCTAGGGGGGCTCTCCTTCTTCTTCTTCCTCACTCCTTCTTCCTTCCATCTTCTTCCTTCCTTTTCTTCCTCTTCCTTCTTCTTCCTCCTCAAAATTTCTAGGGGGGCTTGGGGGGGCTGCCATGGGGGGCGCATCTAGTCATCACGTGGGTCACGCGGAACACCTGTCGCCCGAAGAACCACGCGCTTTCCTATTGGGCCAAAAGTGGACCGATTGTTTGGTCCAGTAATAGATATCCACTTGTTGTATGAAGAGTGGAGCGGTAGAGACATGTATCGGTCTATGGGCAGGGGAGAGATCGAGAAGACATGCACTGACGTCACATACATGTGAGCAAAGTTTGCAGAGGAAAAAAATCATTGCTCTTAAATCAAGCATCCAAATCAAATTCTGATCACACCATAATGCTTATTGCGATAAAATCTTCAAAATAAGATCACACTTGGCTATATTTAGATGGTATTTTTTTAATATTTTTTATCAAACTAGAACAAATGAGCCTACATTGCGACCAAATTACTGCACATGAAGAATAAATGAGTCCACATTGTGAACAAATTGCTGCACATGAAGAACAGAAGAATCCACATTGCGAACAAATTACTGCACATGGAGAAAATGTAAGTCCACATTGCGAACAAATTACTGCACATATAAAACAAATGAGTCCATGTTACGAACAAATTGCTCCACGTGGATAACAGAAGAATCCATGTTGTGAACAAATTACTCCACATGGAGAACACATCAGTCCATATTGCGAACAAATTATAGTATAGTGCGAACTAATTATAGTATAGTGCGAACAAAACGATCGAACATATATGATGTACAATAAAAAATTGAACACCGCGAACAAATGAGTCCCCATTATCGAACAATTTAATATATATACACATGACGAACAAATATATACGCATTGCGAACAAATATATACACACTGCGAACAAATAAATGTAATAAAGAAACATATAACAAATAAAAATAAATAATAGAAAAATAAAAAATAATAAAATGTAAATCAAAAAGAAAAATAAGTATACGAAAAAGATGAAAAAGGAAAAAGTAAAGACATATAAATGGTACAAATGATATAGAAAAAATTAAAACAAAAATGAAATTAGAAAGAAAGAACGACTATTTAGGCCTCTATTATGATGTTTTTGTCACTCCCACGCAGACCCAAATGCTTTAATGGGCTGAATATGATCCACTCAGTCACGCATAAGCTTAAATTTTATATATGGACCAACAAATCAGCTCTTGGGCTGAAAGAAGCGGAAGAAGTCCTGCAGTTTCTGCTCTATCCAAACAACCATTCCTACAATTTTTCTGTGTTTCTTCATTCCATAGGATTTGAGATACGATGTCATTCAATTCCTACGTTTTCCCTATTGGTATGTGTCACACCCGGATTTACTCAAAACCCGAATGTGGCCATATGTGTGCCCAGGAAGTCCACAGACACATATAGCGAACAAATATGGTAAAAATCAGAGTACAATGCTTTATTCTCGTCATATCGTAGCGTTTACATCAGAGTGCTTCAGAAATAAAAACATGGACAGCGGAAGACTAATACAACTCTCTAAGCGTAGCGGTCTAACGAGAAACTCTTAGCCAAATCCGGCAATACTAGCACTGGGGGGAAACTCCACAGCATAGTCAGCCTGACTCCAATCTGTTACCCGTCCGGGATTTTGCCCAAAAATAATAATAACAACAAGTGTAAGTAATGGGATTACTTAGCAAGTATAGCACGGGTTATGAAGGCTCAAAAAGGCTAGACACGGCTCATTTAAGAAGGCACGGGAGGGAAAACGTCCTCGTCGTGCAGGAGATGCCGCGGCGAGCCGCGCCATCAGCGGGAGGGAGGAAGAGGAAGGTGACGCCAGGATGGCGTCAGTGGCCTGACGGGCGGGGCCCGCGTGGCAGTGGGAAGCGAGAGGGGAGAGGAGGCGCGGCTGGGCCGGGACGCGGAGCTGGGCCGCTGCGGCGCTGCGCGAGCTGTTGGGCTGAGGGAGTGGGGTGATGGGTCGGGCGAGGAGGAAGGAAAACAGGTTGGGCTGCAGAGAGCTAGGCCGAGCGGCTGGTAGCCGAGCTGGGCCGCTGGGAAGGGACGAGAGAGGAAAGGGGAGGGAGTTGGGCCGGACCCGGGGAAAAGTAGAGGGGGCAAAAATGAACCAGAGTGAGAGTTCAGGGAGCAGAAGCGAACTATAGGCCTAATAACTTTTCTAGAGCTCCAAACAAAGTGATTCAAGTTTGAATTTAAATAAATTTAAATTCTTGTTTGAATCACAAGCAATACAAAAATCAATGCAGCAACATGAATGCAACAATAAATGTTTCTATCACTTATATTTGAATTTAAAGTTTAGAAATTTATTATTTAGCCTATAATAAATAGGAGCAAGCTCTAATTAATTAGTTAAATGCCAAATACATCGGCGTAACTCTTCTGTCTGGACTGGGCCACCTTCAGGTTCTCTCTGATCACCTGCACCTGCCGCTCTGCATCTCTGAGTATCTCCGGACCAAAGACCTGACTCTCTCCAGTCTGATTCCAGAACAATGGGGTCCGGCACTTCCTGCCATACAATGCCTCGAACGGTGCCATCTGCAGACTCTTCTGGTAGCTGTTATTGTAGGAGAACTCTGCATACGGCAAACTCTTATCCCAGCTGACTCCATACTGCAATGCACAAGCCCTCAACATATCCTCTAGTATCTGGTTGGTCCGCTCTGTCTGACCATCTGTCTGCGGGTGATAAGCTGAGCTGAATTGCAACTTTGTGTCCATAGACTCATGTAATTTCCGCCAGAAGTGTGAGGTGAACTGTGTACCACGATCTGACACAATCTTCTTCGGCACCCTGTGTAAGCACACAATCCGCTCCATGTACAACTCTGCTAGTCTGGCGCCTGTGTAGGTGGTCTTCACTGGCAGAAAGTGGGCCACCTTGGTCAGACGATCAACAATCACCCAAATGGAGTCAAATCCTCTCTGAGTGCGGGGCAGACCAGTGATGAAGTCCATGCCAACTTCTTCCCATTTCCACTCCGGGATCTTCAACGGCTGAAGCAATCCAGCTGGCCTCTGATGTTCTGCCTTGACTCGCTGACATGTGTCGCACAATGCCACGTGAGTCGCCACATCACGTTTCAGTCCATACCACCAGAATCTCTCCTTGATGTCCTGATACATCTTAGTGCTGCCTGGGTGGATCGAATAAGCTGAGTCATGTGCCTCCCTCAGAATCATCTCTCTGATCTGCGCTATGTCCGGCACACATATCCTCTTTCCATGCCATAAAGTTCCCTGATCATCGACTCGGAATCCAGGGGCCTTTCCCAGTGCAACATTTCCCACAATCTCTCTGATCTTCTCATCCTGCAGCTGACCTCTCCGGATCTCCTGCTCGAGTGTGGGCTCCACTACCAACTCTGTGATGCTGGTGACGAATCCCAGACTCATCTTCTCAAGCTCTCGGCTGAGTTCTTCAGGCAAACAGTGACCAGTGATCCTGTTCACATAACTTCTCCGGCTCAGAGCATCTACCACCAAGTTGGCCTTCCCTGGGTGATAGTGGATCTCCAGATCATAATCCTTGATCAGTTCTAACCATCTGTGCTGCCTCATGTTCAGATCGGTTTGAGTGAAGACATACTTGAGGCTCTTGTGATCGGTGTAGATGTCACACCTGTGCCCCATCAAGTAATGTCTCCAGATCTTTAAGGCATGTACCACAACTGCCAACTCTAAGTCGTGCGTCGGATAGTTCTGCTCATGCTTCCTCAGCTGCCGGGACGCATAAGACACGACTCTGCCCTCCTGCATAAGGACGCAACCCAGTCCTAGACGGGATGCGTCGCAATAGATGGAGAAACTCTTAGCCAAATCCGGCAATACTAGCACTGGGGCTGTAGTCAACCTCTTCTTCAACTCTTCGAAGCTGACCTGGCACGCCTCTGTCCACACAAACGCGGCATTCTTCTCTAGCAAAGCAGTCAGCGGCTTAGCAGTCTTGGAGAATCCTTCAATGAACCGTCTGTAGTAGCCGGCCATCCCAAGGAAACTCCTGATCTCGCTCACATCCCGTGGTGGATTCCAGCTCAACACATCGCTGACTTCCTTCGGATCAACTGCCACTCCTCCATTGGACAACATGTGTCCCAGAAATGCCACTTCCTTCAGCCAGAACTCACACTTGCTCAGCTTGGCGTACAACTGATGTTCCCAAAGTCTCTGCAGCACCAATCTCAGATGTTCTTCATGTTCCTCTTCAGTCTTGGAGAAGATCAGAATGTCATCAATAAATACCACCACGAACTTGTCCAGATAGTCCATGAACACGCTGTTCATTAGGTACATGAAGTATGCTGGAGCATTCGTCAGCCCAAAGGACATGACTGTGAACTCATACAACCCATACCGAGTAGTGAAAGCGGTCTTGATAATATCCGACTGTCGGATCTTCATCTGATAATAACCCGA
>OAMR01000286.1:808251-819121 GCA_900205405.1 Echinochloa crus-galli | reverse complement strand
AAGAGTCCAGGGAGCAGAAGTGAACTATGGGCCTAGCAACTTTTCTAGAGCTCCAAACAAAGTGATTCAAGTTTGAATTTAAATAAATTTAAATTCTCGTTTGAGCCACAAGCAATACAAAAATAAATGCAGCAGCATGAATGCAACAATAAATGTTTCTATCACTTATATTTGATTTTAAAGTTTAGAAATTTATTATTTAGCCTATAATAAATAGGAGCAAGCTCTAATTAATTAATTAAATGTCAAAAATTTTAAATTGAGCATTTTTGGTTGTTACACCACCACTGGCTCCGCCGCTGTTTCTAATTAATACTTGCAAGAGCACGGCTATAGATTGATCAGCTAAATGCAATTCGTCTGATCAGTATGTACAACGCTCTACCAGTACATGTCCCGAAAACTATATATATCAACCTTCATCTAGCTATGTGTACGTGTACGCATTCCACTTTTAAGGGAAATAAAGAAATCGATGGACTTTGATGCTTCAATCCCTTGCGCGTTTTACCAGATTAGCACATCTCCAACCATCCGTATCACTCAGCTACAAGGGATATCCTTTCTTTTTTGCCTGTATAGAGGAGAGACTAATAAATGAAGATAGGAGTGTGTTGATATAGTTTGCTCATCCAATATAATAATTTTGCAGTCCACACTATGCATATTGATTTGGCGGATAGCATTGTAATCAGAATATTGGATACATTATATTGCCTAGTACTTATCTACAAATGTAAGGAGAAAGGAAAATGAATGTGGTGCCCTTCCGTCAATCGCCAAGATACAAAGATGCTATTAATTAACACATCTCTTTTCAGCTAAAGAATCACCCTTAAATTGCAAAGATGCCTTACTTGTATATAAATTTTGAATAAAAAATGTATATATTTATGGACAGAGAGAATATGTGTCATCTATTAGTGACATATGTATAACTCTTGTACATAGTAACTATCCATATTGTTGGAGGTACTTTAATTTTGTAATATATACCACCCGATCTAATTGTCTTCATATCAATACTTACACTCAGCAAAATTGCACACATTTCATTTGATAATTTTTTTTGTAGAATTACCATTTTCACCCTTTACCTTTTTCCCAATGCTCAGTTCCGTCCCTCCACTATCTGATAGAATGCTTTAGTATTTGAACTTTTCTGTTGTGCTCAAATAGGGCCATGTAACGATGTCACATTCCATGTTGGAATTACCAAGTATGTGGTTAGCAAATACTACTTGCTTTGCTTAGTTAATAAGTACATTGGAACTAGCATAGTTGGTAAAATAATTTGATTTATGATAAATGGAAAAGTACTTTTGAGCTAGGCTATATGCTTCATTAGTGGAGGAAAACAAATGTACGAGAGGCTTTTTTTTGTGTGATTTCTTTGTGTACAATGACATTGCATACCAATGTGGAAGCCATGACAGCGTGGGAACTGGTTTGAACCCAAACAAAAAGAAAAGGTTTTGAAGACTAGAATGGTTGTTATGGCATTTAAGGGACAAAAATAAGTGAGAAAAAGTTGGGATTGTTAGAAATAAAACAATAGCGTGATAGTGATTCACGTAATTGTTTTGATGGTGAATATATATTAATATAAGTTTGCTAGACATTAGGCTGCTTAGCAAAATATATATATTGCAGTCAATGGTAATTAGTATCGAAACAAGGGGGGTAGATTATGAGCTTTTGGGTTCTAAAAATCCACTCAGGTTAGAGCTCCCTATGCACAGTGTATGTGGCATATTGGCGGTGTAACGAGAGGGCAATACATGCATGGAGATAGGATTCGAATAATAGGGGGATAGCGCAAGTACATCATAAAAGTTTCTTAGATATCAGGGCCCAATAATACAGATTTAAATAAATTTCAATATAAATTAGATAAACTATAATATAATTGTTTTTATGCATGGGGTTGAGGGGGGGCATATGGCCCATGCAAGACATTCCCTAGCTCCGTCCCTAGGGTAGTGGATAGTGCTAAGGACAGGAGAGGGAGAGAGATGGCTAGCAGGTGGCGGTCAATGATCCATTGCTAGATATCAATGTGCTAGATTAAGTGTGTCAAGTATTCCCAGAGATCAATGTGCTAGCACCAAGTAATTAAGAAAGGCGTCATTTGTTGTGCAAAGATGATGATTTAATTAGTGGCCTTTGAATATTTATCACTTGATAGAAAAGATTCGATGATCATTAATTTCATAATTTTTGCATTCAGTTCACAAAGAGAATGTTCAAATATTTTTTAATGGACAACAATAATCGACAATGCACAGTGAATGAAGAAGTTGGAGGACATCATCTATTTAGAGTGCAATTATCATGGGCTCAAAAAAGGAGTCCATGTTTGAAGGCCTACATTGCACATGGCCTCATTATTGTTAGTGGGGCTTACCCCCTCATGTTCCTCTTCCTTCTCTAACTCAAACCAAAATAAACTAGCCTATTTCCATAATACATATCCCCTAAAATATTTTTTTATTTAATTTCTTGATGATTTTAATATGGGGAAAATTTACGCAGTGAAATTTAAATGATCAGGTAAGATATATTGTCATTGCATAATTAATTACAGTAGGAAAAAGTCCAAATTACTCCCCTCAAGTATAGCGAAAGTCCGGATAATCCCCTAAACTATGTTTTGGTTTAATTTACCCCCTAAACTATGTCATTTGGTTCAATTTACCCCTTAACACAATTTTTCTTTTTTATTTATCCATGCACAATATGAATTTTAATTTAAGACTTTGCAGGGAGGTAGTGAACATCATAATCTATATTAGAAAATATTTTACGAATTTTTCATCACTACTTCCTGTATAATATTGTATTTTAAGGATAACTTTATTATTAAATATATTACCCTATCAAAACAGTGACAAAAAAATTATGATATATTTTTTTAACATGTCTTATATTGTCTGCTATAATTTTGCAAAAGTTAAACTTTAAATTCCACTTATGCATGGAGAAACAAAAAAGATAAATTGTGTTAAGGGGTAAATTGAACCAAATGACATAGTTTAGGGGTAAACTGAACCAAGAATTACTTTAGGGGGTTATCCAAACTTTGACTATATTTGAGGGGAGTAATTTGGACTTTTTCCATTACAGTATGTATGGCTAGACATTGTTTTTAGGTGAGGACAATGAAAATTGAAAAATTAGGGTAAATTATCAAATTTTTATACCAACAAATATTTGCCTGGAACTCCTTTGATTTTGTCTCCAGCACCGCCGCTGGGTCCACATGACATCGGTCCTACATGCACCTTTGGATGTGACGGCATGGTACTACAGACACACTGCTGCTCACCAAGTGATTGCGTGCTCTGAGCTGCACATTCTACGTTTGAACAGGGTACATGTTTTCACAAACAAGCAAGTTATATCATGCAATTTATGAGATATTAGAGTCAAATAATACAATGCAAACTAAATAAACTATAATAAAAAATGTTTTCAATGCATGTGGAGTGCGCCTAGGCCATTGGGTGGGGCAAACGACAGGAGAGAGATGTCACCACATGTTTTGGGTTGTGGCGGTCAATGATCCATCGGCGGGGATCAATGAGACAAGCGAAGTATGAAGGCAATTTTGGCAAGGAAAAAAAGAGAGAGAAGACACAAATTGCTGAGCAAATATGATCATCTGGCAAGTGGTTTTCGGATGTTTATTACTTTCCATTACAAATGCTATAATTTGTTTTGCATTTTTTACATTCGGTCACCGAGAGTAAGTTTGGGGCATACTAAAGGCAACGTATCCTATGCAAACTAGCTTCGTGTGCAAACTATGCAAACTACCATCACAGTCGCTGGATCTCCATCCGATGACCACGTAGAGAGGTGGAACATTTTAACACTTAAATCCTCCACCATTAACTTTCCTAACTAAAGTCCCCTCCTAACCCCTACCCAAACGCCGTCCGAAAAAAACACCGTCGGTTTCCCCGAAGAAAAAAAACGCCATATCGCCCCAGCCTCTCTTCTCCCTGCCCTCCAATGTCCTCCGCTTCTGCTGTCGTCTCCCTCCCCTCCTCCTCCGCCTAGACGCGGGGTCGGAAAATTTCGATAGGAGCCAATCATGGCGTGGTGGCTCGCCATGGCTCAAGCGATCCATGGCGCCGGCAGCATCACGATACATGGCGGCGACGATTTTGAATTCCGGGCGGCGGCGGCGGCGGCTGTCCCAAGCTGCGGCGACTCGAGGGCGGCGGGGTTACAACGCCAGGGTCGCGGTGGCCGATACGGCGCGTCGCGAGTCGAGGGCGGCGGCGGGGGTTACGACGCCAGGGTCGGACGTCCGCGGCGGCACTACGATGTTTTTTTGGAGGCAACGACGGCGTTCTTTTCGGGGGAAACGGCGTCAGGGTGGGGATTAGGAGGAGGGGTTTTTAGTTAGTAAAGCTAACGGTGGGAGGGTTTAAGTGCTAAATTTTTCCACCTCTTTATGTGGTCATCGGATGAGGATCCAGCGGATGGGGTGAAAGTTTGCATAGTTTGCATACGAAGTTAGTTTGAATAGGATACGTTGTCCATACTAAAATGGTCAACAATATAATCGATAAAGCGCAATGAATTAAGAAAGTTCAGGACATCATCGGTTTGCAGTGCACATATCATGGGCCGAAAATAAGAAAACTATATTTGAAGGCCTACATTGCACATGGCCAGACTATTGTTAGCGGGCCGTGTCACTGAATTCGAACGATACGTTTGACCTTCTACATGCTAGCCCATGTAGGTTGCTGATTCGCCTCTAAAAAAGAATGCGGAAAGAATGCTAATCGTTTTGACATCTTCACTAAAAAAATAGAACGCCAGTTACAAATTCCAATGGAAAAAAAGTGGAATGCTGATTAGCAGCAAAAAAGCAACTGTCATTTTCTACCGGAACGGAACAGGCAACGCATTTTCCTATGACACTGAGTTACTTGATCTATAAACAAGGTGAAAAACAGAAAAATTGATATGATGTTGAGCTACCTAGCTACTTGTAACAATTTACAGCTGAGCGTCGCGTGCTTTGGTATTCAGCGGCTCACAACTGTCAGCTGAACAACAACCAAATGTTGCATTTGCAGCTAGCTAGGCCGGGCCGATGATCCTCCACGGCCAAACTGATGGCACCCTCGCTTCCGATACTTTTTTTATCATCCGAAAAGGATGATGGAGCAATCATCCTAGATATCACTATAGATCAGCTAAACTTGTCAGTTGAGCGTGCTCCATCATCACCTATTCACCCATGCATGCCCTTGGCCCTGTTTAGTTCCCTTCAAAAGACAAAATTTCTCTCTCCAAACTTCACTATTCACCTATCACGTCAAATCACATCAAATCTCTCTCCTCATGTATGGAACACTAAATGTGGGTAAATAAAAAAACTAAGTACATGGTTTTGATGTACACGACGAGACGAATCTTTTGAGCCTATAGTTAGGTCATGGTAGGACAACAATTACCACAAACAAACGAAAAGTGCTACAGTGTGCTACAGTGTCCGATGTGACATTTTCACCAAACTTCATTTTCTCTTTACCGGAACTAAACACCGCCCTTATGATTTTGCTGGTTTCAATTCAGAGCCCCAAGATTGCCGGATTTCGACCTTGACAGCAGCCGACAGGAAGCGCGCCAACGGAGGAGAATCAAGCAGCCGGGGCAGGCCGGCAGGGGCAATCATCAGCTGCCATGGCGCAGGCCGCCGGCAATGATTGCGGCGATCAGCCACTGCACAAAGCTCTCTCGTCTTCCTCGTCCTAGGCGAAAGACATGAGGAGGAGGATGCTCAATACTGGAACTGGATGGATAGGCTCCTAATGATGGGCCGCAATGTCCTCGCAGGCCTTTCGAGGCATGCATGCATCTAACATTATTCCATTGCACAGTAAACCACGCGAGCTAGCTTGGATATGGATGGACTCGCTGACCACGTACGCTGCCTGTAATCGTGCACAAGACCAGACCATCGATCATGAACTCAACACGGAGGGACAAGCACAAGAGAATGATCACGATCATATCATATAGTCGAGAGAGAACCAAGCTGGTGATCACATCACATGCATGGCCCGGGGTCAGGAGGAGCTCGATCTGATCATGATTCGAGGGATTTTCTGGAATCTAGAACCCAGCCCGGAGGTTTAAATTTTTGGTGGAACCAAAGGTTAATTCAGATGCAGCCGATTCCATTGATTCTCTTCTTTTTGCTGCGTGAGTTTGCTCACGTGAATCAACCTAGCTGGCGGCTCAATTTGGCCTGTAGAGAACCCGGGATTCCATTCCAGACATGGCGCAAATGCTAGTTTTAGGCCTCCCATTCGTACCACATGTCCGCTCAGGAGTCAGGACAAGCACAAGAGCAGGACCTTCATCGTCAAACCCATAGAGCCTTTCTGAAATCTAGAACCCGGCCCAGAGATTTAATTTCGTGTTGGAACGAAGGTTGAGATGCCGATTTGGTTGCTTCTCTAGCTTCTGTGAGTTCCCTCACGTGATCCCCAGAGCAGCAAGCCAACAAGCATCCGGTTCCATTCCAGACATGGCACAAATGCTAGTTTAGGTCTCCCATTCGTACCACATGCCCCCTGCCTTCACGATATATTTTCTCTCGATCGTGCGGATCAGGATCGACAAGCACAAGAGCAGGATCATATCATATCGTCGAGAGAGAAACAAGCTGATGATCACATCACATGGGGTCAGGTCAGGATGAACTCTCATCAGGAATTCAGGATTGGGGGCATGATTGCAGGCTGCCCATGCCATGCCATCCATGAAAAACACTCACACACTTACACACACGCATTCCCACACGCAGCCAGCAAAGCCTCTCCTCCCAGGCTTTCTTTCCTCCTTGGCATCCGTGGCGCGCTGCGTGTCTTTTCATTCACCCCCACCATCCCCCGGCATTACGAAATAAAAAGGCGCCATTAGGGGCGCTAATACTATACTAATCATGGAGCAGCGCAGCGTGGTTGCGGCCTAAAGTGACCACTGTTTCAGGACACGCACACACACCTTCCCCACCGTTCCAGAAACGAAATCCTCCTTTCTCCCTCCATACCAACAAAGATTCACAACGGAAGAGTTCAAGAAAACCTAGCTAAGTACATAGATAGACCATGCCGTGTCCTCCAATGGATGCAGCAAGTTCAGCCAAGGGTGCCGCGAAGAAGATGAGCAGAGGAGCAGGGAAGAAGAAGCCATCGCACAGCTCCTCTTGGATGGCCATGGGGTTCTACCCTTCTTCCTCCTCCAGCAAGTGCAAACCCCAACCGCCGCCGCCAGCGGCATCAGTAACAGAAGGCAAGAGCAGCGACAATGACAAGAGCAGCAGCGGCGGCGGCAGCAAGAAGAAGAGGAGCATCAGCATCAGCCGGAGCATGACCTGCGCGGGCTCCATCTGCAGCACCAAGGAGACCTCCGTGCTGAGCCGGGACGGCGACCGCGGCCGCAGCGCCTCCAGCCGGTCGCTCAGGGCCCCGGACGTCGACGACGTCGTCGACGCCGTGTACGCCGCCGCGGCCATCTCCGCGACGTCGTCCTTCAACTCCGAGGCCACGGTGGCGACCTCGTCGTCGGCGACCACCGTCACCACCACCTCGGCGTCCTCGCCGCTGTCGTCGGCGCTCTCGTCGCCGGCGTCGTCGTCGTTCGGGATGAGCTCCTTCCGCGGCGTGCAGATCAGGAAGCTCTCCGGCTGCTACGAGTGCCACTCCGTCTTCGACCCCAGGAGCTTCGCCGCCGCCGCCGCCTTCCCATGCTCCGACTGCGACGAGGTCTTCTCCAAGGCCGAATCCCTCGAGCTCCACAAAGCAACACGGCATGCAGGTAACCTTTATTTCAAAATTCTAAAAGAAGTTTTCAATCTTGCATTGTTCAAATTAAAGCTCCACCCACATTCTTGAACATTTTCTCTTTCTCCATGGGTGATCTATCTATCTTGCAGTTTCGGAGCTGGGGCCGGAGGACACGAGCAGGAACATCGTGGAGATCATCTTCCAGTCGAGCTGGCTGAGGAAGCAGGCGCCGGTGTGCAAGATAGACAGGATACTCAAGGTCCAGAACAGCGACAGGACGGTGAAGAGGTTTGAGCAGTACAAGGAGAGCATCAAGGAGAGGGCGAGCAATGGCGAGGGGAAGAAGAACCCCCGCTGCGTCGCCGACGGCAACGAGCTCCTCAGGTTCCACTGCACCACCTTCACCTGCTCACTCGGTGCTGGCGACGGCACCGCCCTGTGCCGGGCGCCAGCGACGCAGTGCAAGTTGTGCGGCATCATCAGGGATGGCTTCAGGTAATAAAATTACGGAAGCAATTGAACAAAACATTGAATCATTGTAAATGATATGATATCCATTGACAAAAGAACGTAAATTATCAGGGTTGATGGTGATGGGAAGATTGCGACAATGGCAACGAGTGGGCGCGCCCATGACATGGCGCAGGGGTTGTCTGATGGCGAGAAGAAGGCGATGCTGGTGTGCAGGGTGGTTGCAGGGAGGGTGAAGAAGACCAGTGACAGGAAATGTTCAGAGGACTCTGACTGTGACTATGACTCTGTCAGCCCCAGCTCAGAGGGGGTCTACTCGGATTTGGATGAGCTCTTCCTGTTCAATCCTAGAGCTATACTGCCCTGCTTTGTAGTCATATACAGTGGCTATTAGGTCGTTGTCATTAGCACAACTTGGTTAATTAATGCTAGTTTTACTTTTGTTCTATTTTCATTATGTTGTTGCTTCCTTAATTCTTTCTTGTTCATCAAATCAAATCATAAAAGCATAGTGTTCGGTTGCAAATCTTTCCTAGTTTGTCTGCAGGTTCTAACTGGTACATTATATCGATCATAACAGTAGTTAAAAAAAATACAGGAATCATTCAAAATATTTTTTAATCAAAACACGTAACACGTAGACAACAGGAGAATAATTTCACACGCTACCAACAAAACTAGTGAGTTGTGCCAGCTTCCAAGATCCAACTAAACCAATATCAAAACAACAGTTTTTGTCCTCATGTGCTGAGCTTAGATCAGATGCTTACCTCCATAAGCATGTTAGCTCCTTCCAAGAAGCAGCTAGACAAGAGGTTAAGAACAAACAGGCACTTTGGGAGAAGCAAGAAAATGCAAATCTTATATTCTCCTGGAGATGGTACCACACAGCTACATCCAACTCAATGTACTACTAAATACAAGCATAGTACTGATCCCTAGAAAATTGCTGCTTGTCTGTGCAGCATTATAGCCAGTATATAAGAAGGTGATTGTATTGTAATCTTGTCTGCTTGTAAACAAGACCTATAGGCTGATTCTAGCCAAACAAATCATGTATAGGATTGATTGTTGATCTAGTATTCCCATGTGTTCTGCTCATAATATATTAAACATGACAAACATCAAGAGGCAATGACATGAGAGCGCCATCTACACAACATAATTTCAATTATTCCATTGGATGCTGCAAACATTGTGCCTATTAAAACACTATATCTGATCGTTGATCTGTATCAAGATTCAAATTGAAAATAAATAATGTAGCAAATGTATATCCTAGGGGCTACCTATATGTACCCTAGGTGCAGCAGGACCTCTAGGCCAGTTTACTCAATGCAATTCTCTTCTAAACAGGGCATACTTAGCTTGATGATGCATCAACAGTGTTGTCTCTGCATTTTCTATGTATTACATAATTAGTCAATCATCCAAAGCATCCAAAATTGGAATTACTAATGATACATAGAAGCAGCTAAATAAGAGGTTACGAATAAATAGACAGTTTAGAAGAACAATTGAACTGCTAATCTTATACTCCCCTAAATGTGAATCTTGTATCGCACCAGAGAGGCTACCGTCCAGCTACATCCAACTCTATGTATTACTAAGCACAAGTATAGTACTGATCTATAGCATGGGCTACTTATTTGTGTAGCTCTATAACCGGCACATCAGATGGTGATTGTACGTTATTTTAGTCGGCATTACGAGGTTGTCTGCTTGTGTGCAAGCCCTAGAAGCTTATTCTGCACATACAGATCATAGGTTCAGAACTGTTCAATAACTACTGTTAATCTCAATCTGGTTTTCCAATTGTATTTTCTGTCCATACAAAACAGGACAAATGTCAAAATAGTGAGTGGTGCCTGCTTCCAAGTAAGGTGCCTGAACACAGATCAAATGCTTACCCCCATAAGCATGTTAGCACCTTCCAAGCAGTAGCTAGACAAGAGGTTAAGAACAAACAGGCACTTTGGGAGAAGCAATGGCTGCAAATCTTATATTCTCCTGGAGATGGTACCATACAGCAACATCCAGCTCAATGTAGTACTAAATACAAGCTTAGTACTGATCCCTAGCAAGTTCTGCTTGTCTGTGCCGCTCTATAACTGGGTATATAAGATGATAGTACTGTAATTTAATCAACAACATTATGAGGTTGTCAGCTTGTGCACTGGACCTATAGGCTCATTCTAGATAAACAGATCATAGGTTAAAGACTGTTTGTTAATTATTGCTAATCTAGTACTCCCAGATAGTGTTCTGCTCATAACAAAATATCGGTGCAACACTGGAGGCAATGACTGGGGAGTACCATCGGCACAATACAAAATCAGTGTCCTCAGGTTTCTTGTTTTGATTCCAATGGGTGCTTGTCACACCCGATTTTCAGAGGAAAACCAAGTGCGTTTCATATGTGCGCCAGGATCATGTTTACACACATATGATAGACAAAAGAGTGTAATATCGAAACACAATGTTCTAAATTACAAGAGATTTATTATAGTATTCTTATTACACTCTCGAAAGACACGCAGGTCTCCCATTTCCACTCAGGTACTTTCAGCGGTTGTAGC
>OAMR01000286.1:772112-796392 GCA_900205405.1 Echinochloa crus-galli | reverse complement strand
AATTTATTTGAAAAATTTAATTAAGTCCTTAGAAAAATAAATTAAACCAAGTTGCTATGATTTAAATGTGATGGAATTTTAGGGTGTTACAGTGCTGCAAACAACGTACTTAGAACGTTGTCTAAATGTGGGGCTATCTCAAGATTCAAATTGAAAATAAATACTAGGAACCAAATGTATATCCAGTGGCTAGATATTTGTAGTCTAGAAGGTGCAAGACCTGTAGGTTGGAGGATGGAAACCATGTGCTACTCAACTGGCTCATAAACTTTGTTAAACCTGATGATATGAAATGGCTATACTCACACAGGCACACTGTCTGCAATATGTGGCACTGGCCAAGGATATGATAAACAAGATGAAGAGATTTCTTGATCAAGTGCTGGGCCAAAAACTCGTGATTTAGTGCATATAGATTATTTTGTACAGCTGTAAGTGACAAGACTTTACGCCCCATAACCAAATCATCAAGGCCTGTAATAAATAGAAGAATCAGTATATACAGACAAAAAGAGGGCCTTAATCTATTTTCTTTTTCTACTGGTAGCTACTGTTAAGCATGACACAAGTACAGTGATGAAAATAAACATACCATAAGAAGAAGAGGATTATAGTATAAGAAAGCCTCATAAAGGAATAAGTCCCGCAGATCCACACTCATTCTCATAACTGAGTCCCAACCTATCTGTAATGGCAATAGATATAGGGAATTAAAACACAGTGGTTAAGATCATGCAAAATAAAGGTCATGGATAGATTATAGCAAGACTGACCTTGCAACAACACAAACCCCATAGGAGAAATAATATAGCCTGAAAAAGGGCACATCAGTCAGAAGTTTAAGAAGGTATAATTAATTCAAATACAGATTTACTAGGGTTAAGTGAGAAATGTTGGTTTCTGTAAGTATTGCAGTATCCTCTGGCATCAGTTTATGCATGATAAAGTAGCAGAAAAGAACAAAGTTCAACAGCTTATAATGAATGACGGCAATGCTAAAAGCCCGTTTTATCATCCATTTCAGCATTTCCAGCCCATTCCCCAGAGAATCAGATGTATGGGTGAATACCATTCAAGAGACATGTCTTCTCCTTTGTGTCCTTGTACTGTCGGAGACATTGGAAGAAACGGCACAAGTAGGGGAGCACAAGAACAAGAGGAATAGATATGGAGTGACTGCCACAAATAGAATCTGCTTCAAACCAAGCAATAGTCGCAACCTGCAAAATATTAAAATGAGAAACGTTATAGAAGAATGAGATCAGTTTTCACAATAATTGAGAACTGAGGACAATATCGGCATAGAAAATATCACATGTAAGAAACCAACCTGGCGATTCACCATGCGACAAACTGAACGCTCCAGATCTGAGAAGACCTGTTATGAGGCGAAGCATATAAAAAATGGTAGAAACAGTATAAACGTGTTCAGGTAGTTCAAAGATAATGTTTGTCTTCCTTAAATTTATTCGGCTACGGCAGGATGAGAATCATGCGTTATAAACAGTCTGCACTGTCCAGCTATATCAGGAATTAAGTTAAATTGAAAAAAAGAAAAGAACGCCTGCAACCAATACTTCTTGATAGACCAGCACACACCTTTGACATGGATGTAAAAATATCAGCCAAAAAGAAGTCAGGGAATGTAATTGCCTGCACACAGGGGGGCACAAAAACGTTAGAAATTTGCTTTTATCATAACTGATATAGCATAGGAAAAGGTAAATCCTTTTGTAATCATAACTGATATAATGCAACTTACTTGTAAAGGCAGTATTATACGCCACACTGTCCTTAGAAAGTAAAAGCGTGATGATATGTAAAACATATCAAAAGGAGAAAAGAGGATCATCAGAAGGATAGCATACAAGAAAACCTACAAAGAGGCAGAACAATAGGCAATAAGTTCACCTTTTCATATAAGAAACTGCTGCATGAGTAAGAAATATAGAACTAGTCTTGCTTTATTTCAAAATAAATATATAATATGCAGCCATATGTATATGTACATCAGTATTGTGCATACAATATTACTTCACTCAGATGTGCCTTTTCACTTAGAACAGTGAGTGCCAAAAGAAATAGTACAATGGAAACTACCACTAAGATATACAGTAGAAGTACATACTTGGAACTAGTGTTGAGATATTCTATTACCACAAGACATTAGTTCATGAATTGACACTACAGAGATGTAAAGTGCTCGTTGCTACAAATGTGCCAGCAATATATTGATAAGTTATACTATTTGTTGCATTAACTTACTGAATTTATTCTTGCATACAAGATTGGTCTTATGAAATGCTAGTAAGGTCGAAGCACTACCGCAAACATAACCAAAGATAAGCAATAACACAAAAGGTCTCATGACCTCAAGCAAAAAATAAAGAAGGACCAGGAATTGAATAAATTACTAATTAGTGGGCTAGATATTACACTGGTTGAGATGCTGCAAGAGACACTTCTCCATGTGAGTACAGATATAGGTAAGCTGTCATGCTTGTGGGAACAATTAAAGTCAGCCAAGTAGCACACTGTCATTGGAAAAACAAAAGCATATAAGAGTTACTGTAGCACAAGAATATGACTAGTAGCATGCAAGGTTATGCAGAGCAATACAACAACACAGATAAATGCAGAAACAACAAATACAAAAGAAAGACAGCACAATAAAGACTTAAATTTCAGCATCACTAGTATTATTCTTTCATGTGTCAACAAATACCTCCTGTTGGATTCAAGAGGGTTATAACAGTATACATCCCCAAGAGGATTACATGCATTTCGCCAAATATTTCAACTAAACCTACCGTGTGTATATCCCTGACCTTTGAGCTCTACAGGAAAAATCTGAACCATCGACGTAAAATGGGCTATAATTGTCACACTAAAAGAATGGTGATGAATCTGTATCACAAAATGAGAAACTCTGCTGTTCAACTCATACTGTATGGTTACCAGAATCCAGTAGCCTGTCTCCTTCCAAAGGCATGTCAGATGACATCTCCAAATTTTGTTTGGCCGTCATCTTGTTCCACTCGTTCTCAACTCGGAAGAACACCCATTGCCACCGTCTCAGAATTTCCAGTGCTGCTATGGTGAACACTGTCAGGTAATTGTGCCGAAGATGCGCGGAGAGCTTGTATGTCCATGTACATCGCAGAACCAAATTGCTGCCCAAAACCCAGTAGAACACCTGTAGAACATGTGTAGAAGGACCAATGATCAAGTGCCCAGGGAGTTAAGTGAAAGCATCATCACGCTTTTACTTTCTAAGGACAGTGTGGCGTATAATACTGCCTTTACAAGTAAGTTGCATTATATCAGTTATGATTACAAAAGGATTTACCTTTTCCTATGCTATATCAGTTATGATAAAAGCAAATTTCTAACCTTTTTGTGCCCCCGTGTGCAGCCAAAAAGAAGTCAGGGAATGTAATTGCCTGCACACGGGGGCACAAAAAGGTTAGAAATTTGCTTTTATCATAACTGATATAGCATAGGAAAAGGTAAATCCTTTTGTAATCATAACTGATATAATGCAACTTACTTGTAAAGGCAGTATTATACGCCACACTGTCCTTAGAAAGTAAAAGCGTGATGATATGTAAAACATATCAAAAGGAGAAAAGAGGATCATCAGAAGGATAGCATACAAGAAAACCTACAAAGAGGCAGAACAATAGGCAATAAGTTCACCTTTTCATATAAGAAACTGCTGCATGAGTAAGAAATATAGAACTAGTCTTGCTTTATTTCAAAATAAATATATAATATGCAGCCATATGTATATGTACATCAGTATTGTGCATACAATATTACTTCACTGAGATGTGCCTTTTCACTTAGAACAGTGAGTGCCAAAAGAAATAGTACAATGGAAACTACCACTAAGATCGACAGTAGAAGTACATACTTGGAACTAGTGTTGAGATATTCTATTACCACAAGACATTAGTTCATGAATTGACACTACAGAGATGTAAAGTGCTCGTTGCTACAAATGTGCCAGCAATATATTGATAAGTTATACTATTTGTTGCATTAACTTACTGAATTTATTCTTGCATACAAGATTGGTCTTATGAAATGCTAGTAAGGTCGAAGCACTACCGCAAACATAACCAAAGATAAGCAATAACACAAAAGGTCTCATGACCTCAAGCAAAAAATAAAGAAGGACCAGGAATTGAATAAATTACTAATTATAATGAGCTAGATATTACACTGGTTGAGATGCTGCAAGAGACACTTCTCCATGTGAGTACAGATATAGGTAAGCTGTCATGCTTGTGGGAACAATTAAAGTCAGCCAAGTAGCACACTGTCATTGGAAAAACAAAAGCATATAAGAGTTACTGTAGCACAAGAATATGACTAGTAGCATGCAAGGTTATGCAGAGCAATACAACAACACAGATAAATGCAGAAACAACAAATACAAAAGACAACTATTGGTATAAGAGAACCAAGCTGAATGAAGACTTGGGACATGCAACAGGCACAGGACATACTCAAATAGAATTACCCCAGTGAAGCATGTTCATTGAGATACAACAATAGAAACCATATACTGCTTAAGGAAGCAAGATAAACATGCTTTTTTCATGACGAGATATAAATTTGTTAGCTTATCACTAAGCATAAGCACAAATATTATAAGGTTGAAAACAGTTTTAGTTGAAACATTCAGGAACTTATCATTCCAACTCTATTCCATACAATATTGAAGAATAAGAGGCATCAAAATATATTATTGAATTATTACTCTTCTCCCCTCACTGTATACGACTAGCAAAGTCAATACTGCAGATACACTTCCACAGGAAATCCAGAATCGAGTTTAAAATGGGAAACACAAAGTCAAGTGTCTGATAAACTTACCCTCCATATCTCTCTGTGGGATAGATGTGTTTGTGAAAGATCAAAAACTTTAGCATAGTTGACCGATGATTGCGCAAAGACCCATAAATTTACTCCCCATAACCAAATCATCAAGGCCTGTAATAAATAGAAGAATCACTATATACAAACAAAAAGAGGGCCTTAACCCGTTTTCGTTTTCTACTGGTAGCTACTGTTAAGCATGACATAAGTACAATGATGAAATAAACATACCATAAGAAGAAGAGGATTATAGTATAAGAAAGCCTCATAAAGGAATAAGTCTCGCAGGTCCACACTCATTCTCATAACTGAGTCCCAACCTATCTGTAATGGCAATAGATATAGGGAGTTAAAACACAGAGGTTAAGACTTAAGATCATGCATAAGAAAGGTCACGGATAGATAATAGCGAGACTGACCTTGCAACAACATAGACCCCATAGGAGAAACAATATAGCCTGAAAAAAGGCACATCAGTCAGAAGTTTAATAAGGTATAATTAATTCAAATACAGATCTACTAGGGTTAAGTGAGAAATGTTGGTTGCTGTAAATATTGCAGTATCCCCTGGAATCAATTTATGCATGATAAAATAGCAGTAAAGAACAAATTTCAACAGCTTATAATTATTATAATGAATGATGGCAATGCTAAAAAGGCCGTTTTATCATCAATTTCAGCATTTCCAGCCATTTCCCCGGAGAATCAGATGTATAGGTTGAGTTCCATTGAAGGTTGTTTTATACATGGACTGGTAACTTCTCCAACTAATGTCACTACAGTATTGCCTCAAAATATGGTACTAGTAGTTGTCAATTGTCCCACAAAATGTTCTCAGCACTTTCAGCCGACATAGAACACGTCAGGCCAGCATGGTTGCTTTCTACAACAATGGCAGGGCGGCGCATCAGGACGCCTGAAGAGGAGAATTTGGTTGACTTGGAAGCGGCGGGGTCGATGTGATGGGCAACTAACTCATTTCGTTCCACCGCACCACAAGGGGTTGGGCAGCTAAGGTTGAAAATCGGAAAGGGTTAGGCGAGAGTCAGGGAAACGCACGCACCTTGAAGCGCCAGAGGAAGAGCGGCGAGGGCATGATGGCGACGGCGGGGATGGACGCGCCCTTCATCTCGCCACCACCGCCGGCGCCGGTGCGGCCTCCGCGCCAGCGGGTGGCGGCCCGCCTCCAACAATCTGGGGGGAACGAAACAATTTATAAAACCCGTATCAGCCCTTGGACAACGCAGCAACGAAACAGCGCCGCCCACTCACCAGCACGAGAACGAATCGCTCAACCGACCGACCCAGAGCCAGCCCCGGCGGATCTCCTCTCGTCTAGTCTCCGCCCGAGAAAGCGAACAGAGTTTATTTTTTTAAAAAAAATAAAATATATAAATGCTCCCGTCGGGCGGGCTGACGCAACGGGCGAGGCGTCGCGGGGCCGACGGGGGTACCGCGGCGAACGGGGCGGCGCCGGCTGCCGGACGGTGCTCCGGCAGCGAAATCTGCTAGGAAGGCCCATATTCCCAGACAACCGGGCCAACACACAGTGTGGGCCGTTGGATACCTCGCAAGGCCCAAAATGGAGAAAACTGTAGGGATTACAGCTGGATGACAAGTGTGGGATGTGAATAAATATGCATTTTGGCCGTTCTGTGATCTGTAAATAAATGTGTAAGCAGGGGTTGATGCGATTTTTACCTCTTGGTTCTTTCATCGCGTAGAGAACACACACAACGAGATGTGATTGGTTGGGTGGCTATCCCCTAAGCTTATGTAGTGCAGCGTAGACATGTTTAATTTGGTGCCCCGGCAATGCACAAAAAAGGCCGTTAGCCGGGCTAGCTGGAAACGACCTTGAGCTGCGTTTCCGCGCTATGCAGTCTTCTGGTTGAATTGCCTCACCTCCCGGTCTCCCTAGCTTTTTCCATCTCTCTCCTTTTTTCACTTGCCGCCGTGCTGACCTGCGCGGGGTTGGCGGCGGCCACCACCTCGCCCTTCTGGCCGATTATTTTTGAGCTATTGCAGTAACCTGCTGGCCGCTGAACCTGCAATGCAAACTGCCGATGATGCTTCTCGACATGCAAATTAAAGGTAATCTTGAATCCAATTTGACTTTGATCCTGCTGGGTTTAGTTTACTGCCAATCATGGATGATGCTCTACAACATTGTTGGTGCCACATGTGTTAGGAGCTCGAGGATTGGCGAGCAAGCAATGGTGAGCTTCGGGCAGTAGTAGTGAGCTCGGGGCAGTGACGACGCAGCGGCGACGTGCACACCACGTTTGACAAAATGTGTCATGGATAAAAAAGTTGTTGGATTATCGATTATCATTTCTTTTTGTTTCGTTAAGTGTTTGGTGTTTTTTTTTATCTCATGAATCAGTATGTTGGTCATATGTTTTTTTTCCATTGACAATGATCTTCAGAACGATAACTAACCAAGAGCGAGTCCGGCTTGAAGAGTGTATTTGGGTAGCGTCCTCACCACTAGTTGAGCTCTCAATATAGTAATATACTGTAGCACCAGTGTTTACCTGCCCTGAAAAGATCTCACTAAGCTTTGATTTTCTTGAATTATTAACGAATCCAAAGTAAATGTGTTATAATACTTAGCTGTATGTATAATTTTAAATAAGCACCAAGCCTAGCATGTGTGATTCATTTGTTTGCTCTCGAATCCTAGGCTCTCTGGTTTGTCGTTCAAATTTGACTCTAATTAAAGTTCGACTTTATCCAATCCCACCAAAATTCACAAAGTATATCCACACTGATATTCGATGGTGGTCCGAATCCACATGTTTTATCCAATAATCCGGCCCAATGATCTTTCTCTTTTTCTTCAATTTCGAGGAACCTCTTTGATGCTGGTCGAAGCGTGGGATTTCAGGTTTAGTTTGTTTGGCATGTAACCGAGCAGAATAGAAATTAGAGATAAAGTATATTGTAATTAAATCGTCTTCGTCTGTTCGGTTAATAGATACGGACAGGAATAGAGATAGAGTCCAGCAGGAATAGAGATAGAGTCCAGGCCAAGTTGGCTTGCCGTAGACCAGTATCCTATAAATTACAGGGTACATGGCCGATTGTTTTCCCCCGACAACACAATCAATACAATCGTTCTTTTTCCTATGTTCTTTTTTCCAGCACAGTAGTTCATAGTTTTTGTTGAGCTCTAGCTTTAGGGTTTGGCTGATCTTTGCCGGTTTGCGCTGAAAACCGGTCGGGTCTTCTCCACGAAAGCGAGAAATCTTTGTTGCTTTGCTTGGAAAGCAATCGTTCGTCGTCACGAAAGTATGACAGTTACTGTGGTGCGGCACAGATCAATTTTGTGCGGCAACACAATTGGCGACTCCGCTGGGGAACGAAAATCAGGTTATCATGGCCGATTTGTCAAACCCTAGTGATACGACATCGTTTGAAGAACTACTTGAGGAATATCAGCAAGAATATGATAGAGCAGTTCAAAGTCTATTCTTGTCTTGCTACCGTAAGACAGGACAAGGAGTCGTTAAGATAAAAGAGTGGCAGCCACCATCAACCATCGCCATATTAAAGGAGATACAATCTTCCGGTACTATATCTACTCGTCTATCTATCTATGTTAAATTTTTTATTACTGAAGAGGATAAGGTAGATTCAATTCCTATTGATCAAGAGTTGGCTATTGAAAAGCTGACTAATGATATTATTGATCCTTGCAAATTGCCAAATTGTGATGTTGTTAGTCAAGAAACAAATCGGCCGTCTCTAGCCGAAATTCTTGATCCAAAATCCCCTAGCATGATCATAGAAAGTGTGTCTAGTACTTCAATGCTCGTGGGGCAACAAAACAAAGGCAACGATGCCGGTTGCATTGTGATCGGTTCTCAGACCGGTCTAACCGCTTCATCTAGGGTTTCGCAAAATAAATTAAAACCAAAGATGGTTAAACCTAAAAAACCTGAGATTGGTGTTTGGAAAACCATTAAATCCAAAGGCCGTCATAAGCATCAAAGACAAAAGCTAAAGTATAACAAGAAACTTCCGGCTAAGTCTCAAAGACAAAAGATTGTCAATGATGCTAGTCGGTCTAAAAATTCCAAACAATCAAAATCTTCTCCTAGGGAGAAGTTCCATAATCGGAATCGTCAATGGAATAATTCTCACAAATCAATGTTGTTTCCACCGTATTCTCCTTGGTGTTATAATACATATATGCCGGCTCTTCCTAGACATTTGTGTTCAGATTATATTACTTATAGGGAGCCGGTAATTAATAAGCCATCACCTATGCATAATGACCGCTTTGATCAAAAGAATCGGTCCACATAGAAAAATAAGCGTACGGTGATTAAACAAGTCTATCATGTCAATAAAGATGGAAGATTAAATAAAAATCCAGATTTGACACTAGACATAGAAATGCCGTGTATTGGAAAATCATCGGCTAGTTATGTTGATCAAATTGTCTCCAATGATAAGCATGTCACAAATAATATAGCTGAGCAACAATAATGTTCAGCTGGGGGCAAGATGATCTCAAAGTTACTGGTTCTGAAGGAACCGGTGTTCCGTCCGGTCTGACCGGTCATACCAAAAATTTTGGTAGAACTGCAAGCGTTACTCCAAAGAGTAAGGTGATGAAAAAAAAAACAAGCTTTGCTGAATTGTTACATAAATATCAGAAGATAGCCGAGCAAAAGCAAAGCAATCGGTTAGGAGATCAAAGTTGGTATTCATCATCACCAAGAGCAAAGAAGCATCAACGATCATCTCATTATTCTTCAACATTTATTCCGTCGATGCATGTGCCATGGAATGCGTATCCAAGTATACCTAATTACAATTCATGGTTTTGGTATAATCCTTGGTCTTCTTTTTACAATTATCAATACGATGCTTCTGATGTACCAAGGAACTACGGATGGTTGTCATGGCCATATCAAGATTTCAATTATTAGATGACCTGATCATTGAAGATTATTTTCTGGCATCCAAGCTTTGCCAAAAAATAGGGGGGCATATGTTGACGACCAAAATTGGCACGGCTGTGCAAAACCGGTTAAGTTCTATTCTGCTCTTAGTACGGGGAAAATCTCGGAGAGTTATGCCTTTAAAATGAAACAAGTTCATCATTGGTCAAAATACCTACCAGAGCCATATGATAAGCTTAGTTGAAAATTTCTACTCATATGCTGCCTGTTATCTTAGTGAGTTTTGTCAAATTGTTGAGACCTTTGAGTGAAGCTTTCATATTCTTAAAGATCGAGACCCACGTACATGTGATCTTTGTGCTGAATTTCTGGACGATTTTGTGGTGGTCACCGACACCCACAAGAACGACTAACCTTTTGTGGTGGTTTTCATCCCCGCAAGAACGACTAAATATCTCGAACGACTGACTTGATTTTCTTGTGCTAACCATACATATATTCAGTTCTTTTACTTAGCAAAATATAAGATGCATGCATGCCTTCATCCTTTGCCCCTGAGCCACACAAAAAGCCATATTAGATGATAGGATGAAAAAGAAGGCACAAGCCTTTGGTGAGGATTCAACTACACTTGAGTGATTGAGTGTGCCAATTGAGGAACAATTTGAAGTTTTCAAAACTTGTGAAAAAAAATTCTGAGTGGTCCGGGAGCCGGTATGGAGGGGGGTACGACAGTGCTCCCAGCCATACTACCCCGGATACTCACAGTCCGCACGCTTCGACTACGGCCGGGAGCTGTCCTACATCTCCGACCGAGTCGAGCTCATTGACGACCGTACCCGAGAGATTCAAGACACACTAGCCCGCCATTCTCAGTACCATCAAGAGAATAGCGGGATGGTACGTCCATCCAGCATGACGTCCACAGCAAGCGGAACAGCTGAGCCAGTACCTTTCAAGGCTCAACCCCTACCAGTGAAGAGTCCAAGCTTGGGGGAGGACCCCACCAGGTATGTCCGATTTATCCAGCACTTTGATCATTTAATTTCCCTTTCATTTCCCTTCATGTTAGTTTGCATTTAAAAAAAATGAAATACCAAAAATATTTCCCTTAAACAATATTTCCCTTGAATAAAATAACTCCCAACTATGCATGGAATGAATCATATGCCTCTCACCTTGGAAATGATGAATAGTTGCTCTGTCATTAATTTTGCAAGTACTTTGTTTCAACTAGTTGCTAGATTGTGCTTGAGTTATTTGGCATGAGTAAAAATGAACCTGAAAACCTTGTGGGAGCCATGCTTTATTCCAAGTTTAAGTTGTGGGGATTGATATAGTGAGAATTTGGTTAATTTCTATTCTGCTCTTAGTACCGGGAAAAATTCCGAGATGGGATCCTGAAAAGAGTAGAGTGGGATAAAACTGAGTTTAAACTGTTCATCCTTTCAACCGCCCAAGATAAGGAGATTGCTATAAGCCCCATAGGTAAAAAGATGATTTAAAACTTTGCCTATGATTCAGTAAAATTTGAGTACTAGTTGTTTATAAAGTTACCTGCAAAAGAAATGACATTGTAGCAACTCCTGATCCACCGAGCCTAAGTTTTTATCTTTGCTCGAGGACGAGCAAAGAGCTAAGCTTGGGGGAGCTTGTTGGCGGTCGTTACAACCCAAATCCGACCACTAATACTCGGGAATAAATGATGTTTTATGCAACATTCCATGTACTCAAGATATGAATGGTCATATGTGTCAAATCAAGTACCTGATGATCCTTTCAATGGACATATTGGCCTTTCCAATTGGTATCTCATGGACATGCTCATGAAGTTTGACATAAAGTATGCCAATACCATCAAGACAAGGCTCTAACTAATGCACATCTTGAGCTCGATGAATATTGTGGGGTTTGGTGCAAAGGTATATCGCTCCATGAACTCTTGTATTCTCTTTGCACATCTAGGTCCTAATATGCTAGTGTGTGCATGTGTATGTAAAACCTTGAGTCACACCACAAGTTTGTCTTTTAGTGGAGATTAGAGAATTATAGATATTTGGTTGATACCTCTTTGTTGGTGATGACATGAGTTTGTCTTATGTTGAAAAGGCATCTAAGGGGGGTATGAGCTAAATATGCTAATTTCTCTAAATCATGACTATATTGTTGCATACTTTGTTTTCTAGAATAAATAAGGGAGAAAACATATGTGCAAAACCATTGCACCATTCTTTCCTTACTTTTCTATCTTAGTCTATTCCCTTGAGGTGGAAACATCTTTTTGGAGATTGATGCCAAAGGGGGAGAGATTTGAGGAGAAGAGAAAGGGGAGAGTTTGTGACTTGAAGGATTTAATGGTATAAAGGGAAGGCATATAAGATTTCTCATTTATGTGATATGTGCAAGGATAGATTTCAATTTGGTATCTTTCATAAGGTTCACTTATGATAGTATGTGGTATTCATGCCTTGAATAGTGTAATGTTGTTTCTTAGTTCATTGGGTGAAATCATCATGTCATGTGCATCACGTATATCATGTTGACACCTTGCACCCCACGGATGCTGAGATATAGGGGGAGCTCTCGTTTTCTTCTTTATATGTGCATTTGGCATGTGAGGCCAAATTTTTGAGATTTTATTCAAAGCACATATTAAGGGGGAGCTCACAATGTATCTTAGATGTTTAGAGCTTTATTTTTCCTATCTATTTTTTAAAGCCTTAATCATGTTGTCATCAATCACCAAAAAGGGGGAGATTGAAAGTGCATCTAGGCACTTATATGTTTTGGTGATTTTGGATGACAACATGATTAGTCATCTAACTTGTTTGCTTAAGTATATGAGCAGGAAATAATGAAGAAAGAAAACATGTGTTAATCATCCCATGTAAGCAATACAAATGACAAGTGAAGTGAAATGACAAATGAGACAAGGAGTTAAGCAAATTGATTGGTCTCATAGATAAGATACTTGTCAAAGATTGTGGGATATGTCATTTGAAGAATTGGAATTTCTTTGAGCTTGTTCCATAGCAATGGTTACATTCAAAGTGAGACATGATTCTATTGATTAGTATATGGTCTCAAGTACATTGATGCTTATGGACAAGATTATCTACCAAAGAAGATATTCAAGCAAATCAAAGACATGGATTTCAATGTGTTATTCATTGAGTGGCAAGATAGGATGAAAGGATCAAGCTAGATGGCGAGTGACGAGGTACTAAGTAAAGAGAAGGGCAAGTTGGTCTTGTAGCCGAGGGACTTTGCTGAAGTGAAGTCTAGCATCATGGTTTGATTTCTAGGCATTAATCAAGCTTTATCTAGTGAAGCAATGCATTGCATCTAATCATTGTTTAATCTTATGATAAAGTGGCTTATGAATGAGTAATGGATTCTTGATCATAACACTTGGATATTCTAAGCCTCTAGCTCAAGTTGGATGTGCTCAAGAGATAAGAAAGGTTGCACCCTCATGAAGCGAGAATTGAAGAAAAGTGGTAAGGCTCAAGTTATTCAATCTCATCTGGGCGGAAATTTCCGGTCCAGACTAACCTGATACATAACGGCTAGTTTTTGGGGGTCCTCTATATATACCCCCACACCCCTTTCGGTTGGGGCTGCTGATTCCTCTCACGAAACACATATTCCATAGCCAAGATTTGCTCTCCGTCCCCTCTCTCTATTTGCTTGAGATTTGAGAAGAGAAGTGAGTTAGGGTTGAGAGAAGAGATTGAAGGCTTGAAAGCTTCATTCCATCCTTTGAGCACTTGAGTTCATAGCAAGTAATCTTCGAAGTGTTTGTTACTCTTGGGGATTCATCCCCTAGACAACTAGGCATCGCCAAGAGCATCCAAGCCAAGCTTGTGGATTCGCCTCGGAAGTTTGTATCACCCATCCTTTGTGGATTTGCTAGTAAGTGCACTTAGCTCCTTCGTGGTGACTATGTGGAGGAAAGTGGCTTGGTGTGTATCAGCCCGCCTTTCGTAGGCCCTCAACGGAGACGTAGGATTCATTGTGCCTTAGTGGCAGCTTGTGTAGCAAGCAGTGAATCTGAACTTCGGATTAAATCTTGTGTCTCCTTGTGTTCTTGTGTTCATATTGTTGTTCTTGTTGATTTTGAGTAATTCGACTGGATCTATCTTCTTGTGAGCTTTTGGTTGCAGGTGGTTGGTTAGAAAGCTTCTACATATCCCAAGTAACCTCTTGCAACTCATCGTTTTGATTAGAATTGCATATGATCCTCTACATCTAAGTTCGTTTTCATGGTTGTCTGAAATTACTGTAGCACCGAAAATTTCCAATAGAAATTTCCGATAAGGCCGGAAATTTCCGATAAACTGATTCCGTTGCAAGTTGTGTTAAATTTTTCAGCAATCGCCTATTCACCCCCCAATCTAGGCGACATCAAGGTCCTTTCACTTTTATCCCTTTACCCTTCTTTTCCAACCCTACAATGTTGTTTTTCTATCATCTCCGCGATGTCTGAGGACGCCCTAGCTGGCCTGCCAAGCCTAGGGCAAACCAAGGTGCGCCTGCCCCGACGGGGTCCCTCCCGGGCGGGCGTTCGTTGGTCTCTCGTCGGGCGCCGCCGATGAGACCGGTCTGACCGGCTACCAACACTGGTCTGACCGACCTGCGTGGAGGAGTAGCAAGGAGCCCCTCCGTGCGACGCACATTCAAGTGCGCTTCATGTGTTGGCCCGAAATTGACGTCAACACATTTTGGCGGCCAGGCTCGGGTGGCTTGCGGCGGCAGGCGGCCTGTGTGGGTGCCATGGTGTTGGCGGTCGTTACAACCCAAATCCGACCACCAATACTCGGGAATAAATGAGGTTTTATGCAACATTCCATGTACTTAGGTTTTATTTCTCATAAAGTTCCACGAGTTTTGATGAGCGTCACTTGTGCAGGTACAACTACGACAAATACGCGCTATTGGGGCCAGATATGAGCGAATCGGCCGAACGACTCCGTTCGGCCAGTTAACCCCCTTAGCCGTACGGGCCGCCGGGAGTCGTCCATGTCAACGACAACCAAGTGATGACATCACACGACACATGGACGACCCACATGCCACGTGGACGACCGCCAACTCATCTCGAAGGACCAACACGTCATCCTGGGCCCATACAACACGAAACCCAAGCAACAGAGGCCAGCCCAGGGGGTCCAAGACAGAAGGCGGTGTTGGGGAGGCCGGCCACGGGCCAGGCCCAGTTCGGCCGAACCGCCCCCAGGCTGGCAACCGCCTCCCAGGGGTGCATCCTGGCCACCTGGTGGCCAGGTCGGTGGATCCTACGTTCGGCCGAACCCCCTGGTTCGGCCGAACCGACCTTCTTCGCCCGAATCACGGGAGGATATGCTCTGGTCCCTTGGTGGTTACCCAACTGCCAAACCGACCTTTGGCACTATAAGTACAGGGTCACACTTCACTTGTAAACACACACCAAGCCAAGGAGCTCTCATTCCACTTGTTCTAGTAGAGTTTGGATAGTTTAGTTGGGAGTTAGAGTTGAGTCGAGCTTTGCCTCGGAGGTTCCGGAGTCGTCTTCAGAAGCTCTGGTAATAGCTCTTGTATCTTTTACCTTTACCTTTTGTAAGACGTTCAGTTATGAATATAGTTATCTTTATCCTCTTTCCTTTGTCATTTATATCTTGCTTCTACTTTATCCTAGTTGCAACTATATCTTGTTTAGACTATAGTCAGTTATAGTTCTAGTGCTTGTAGTCTTGATTTTTAAGTCTTTGTCTTGGCTGGTTCTTCGATCTTGCTTAATACTGGAGTGAATTGTCACCAAGAGTATTGACAAGGTTGCTTACTCTTGCTAGCGGAGTAAGTAGTTGTTGACTAGTGTAGGAGTGGTTCCTAGCCTAGCCAGTGCCTTAGAGATTCCCGTCGCAACGGAGGTGGTAGCCGTGAGGTGGTGACAGCCCTTTCAGTCTTCGTAGCCCATCACGTTAGTTCCGGTCCGTAGGATCCCCCAGCCCGGGAAAATATTGGCACCCCTTCTCATCCCTTTCTGTGTGTTCACCGGTTCCCTTGTCCCGAAGCTAAGACATTAGAGTTATCCCAGATCTCCTAGTGCTGGCTCTGTAGCCGCTGTATCTCTAAGCTAGAGTGACATAGGTAGATAAAGTATCCAGGAGTCCTCTATCTCTTCTCGTTGTCCTCCCAGCTATCTATCTCTTCTCTCCCTTACCTGAGTATCCCTTGAGCTGTGTGTCCGGTATATCCACTCCTATCCAATACCGTTATCCCCTGTCTTGTCTAGTCGTGTACCCTCCTTTGATAGTCTCGAATATCTGTTCACTAGTAATCTTGCCAAAGCTTCCCTGCGGAAATATAAATTACGATACCTCGGGATTTTCCCAGGTGAAGTGCTACATCGGTGATTCTGTGCGCTTGCAGAATATTTCTATATTTTACTAAGCCATACGGAAAACCACTGAAACACTGCTTACCCCAGTACCAGGATTCTCAATTCTGATATTGGATCATAAGAAGTGCCAACAAGCATTTCTGGCGCCGTTGCCGGGGAAGCATTTGGCTAGATTACTTTTGAATTTTTATCTTGAGCTATCTTAGTTGAGTACCGCTACTCAAGCGGGTTTATCCTTGCTCTGTTCGTTGGTCTTTGTGGAACAGAACAGTGCATGACTGGTTTCCAACTACCGTCAAATTTCCAAGAAAATCCTGAGTCTCTTGTGAGGAAGTTCGACCCCGTGTTGTACCTCCTCAGAAGCAGCTCATTCCGACGAACCCAGTCTTTCCCGTCGTTGACCAAGCTTCATCAAGGATGGCCGGCAAGACGATCCGCGAGATCTCTGCTCCATCAAGCGAGAACATGCGTACCGGACCAGCTCCGCCAGTTGGAGATGGTAATTTCGAGCTGAAGCCAGCCCTCATCAACATGGTGCAGGCTAGCCCATTCTGCGGCAAGCCACACGAAGATGCCAATGCTCATCTCCAGCATTTCCTGGAGATTTGCAACACCTTCACCATCCGCGGAGTAAGTATCGATGCCATTTTTTCTCGTTTATTTCCATTCTCATTATTAGGGAAGACGAAACAATGGTTTTATGCTAACCGCGAAGCAATAGAAACCTGGGACAAATGCACTAGTGCTTTCTTGCTAAAATTCTTTCCGGTTGGGAAAACCAACGCCCTCCGGAACAAAATAGCTAGTTTCCAGCAGCTAAAAGATGAAACAGTCCCGGAGGCATGGGATCGCCTCCAGGACTATATTTCTGCTTGTCCTCACCATGGTATGCAGAGTTGGTTCATAATCCAAACTTTCTATCACGGGCTGAGAAATTCTGCCCGTGAGTACCTGGATGCTGCTGCTGGAGGCTCGTTCTTCTCTCTTGAGGAGAGTCGTGCGAAGGCCCTCATAGAGAAGATGGTCGAGAACCAAGGTTGGTCCGACGACCGGACTCAACCAAAGACCCGAGGAGTTCACCAAGTTGAAGCTCTGGACATGCTCGCTGCCAAGATGGACCTCCTGATGAAGAAACTGGAGGCCCCTGCTCAAGAAACGGTGCAAGCCATGGACGCTCGCATGACCTGCGAAGTCTGTGGCAACACTGGCCATTCGGGGAATGACTGCCCCGAAACGCGAGAAGATGCCCACTACGTCAACAACTCCAACAACAACGGGTACCGACCGAACAACTACGGCAACCAAGGCTGGAATCCGCGCCCAAACCTCCCTTTTGAGAGGCCTCAACAAGGTAACAATTTCAATTCCAGCAATTTCAATAATCAGCCGTCTCTTAGAGATCTTGTGTTTGGCCAGATGAAAATAACTGAAAACATCAATAAAAAGCTTGCTGCTAATGATAAAACTCTGGAAAGCATAGACTCTAGGATGGAATCGTTTTCTTCCACCATGAAAAATTAGCTGAGCTTTAATAAAATGATAGAAACTCAAGTCGCTCAGTTAGCTGCTGCTGTTCCTGTCACTGAATCGGGGAAGATTCCGGGGCAACCCGAACCTTCCATCGAGACAGTGAAAGCCGTCACTACAAGGCATGGTAAGATGCCTCGTAGTGTCTTCCGAACTAACCACGCAGGGAAGGTCGCACGTATCCAAGTGCTGACACCAAGATGGACCTACCTGCCGAGAGCTGCAAAAAGGGCGATCATCAAGACCTCTCCGGATAGGAAGGAAGATCCCGGAGTGCCCATCATTCAGTGCACGATCTGGAATCGTCGCATTGATGATGCACTTTGTGATCTGGGGGCAAGCGTCAACATCATGTCTAAGGTATTATTTAAGAAATTACGCTACCCTTCTTTGTCACCTACTACTGCCTAGGTACAACTTGCGGACTCAACCATCTGCTACCCCGAGGGGGTGATCGAGAATGTACCGGTCGGGATCTGGGGACGATATGTCCCTGTGGACTTTGTTGTCCTCGACACGGGGAACGAGCATTCGTTTCCCCTTGTGTTGGGCCGACCATTCTTGAACACCGCCCGGGCTAGGATCGATATGGATGCGAGAGAAATCTCATTCCGTATCGACGGAAGGTTGACCTACTTCAAGTTTCAACGCCGGGAGGAAAAGAAGGCAGAGCCACTCACACCGGAGCAGAGGAGCGCCGAGTATTTCCTTAAGGCTCTCATTAATGGAGAGCTGGAAATACTCGGGGGCGAGCAGCTCAAATGGAACGAGCCAACAAAGCTGACGACTGCAGAAGAAATGGACTTCCTCGTAAAGAAATACGAGGAAGAGCAAGCCCTCTGGAATTCTCCAGAGACGCCGATCCCACCGTCACCGACACCGAAGAAGAAGAACAGGAAAATGTGGCGGAGGAAGGTTGCATCGTCCGAGTCATCCACTCCGGGACCGGACGATGACAAGAGCAACTGAAGACAGGAGAAGTCCCGCTCGCGGACTTAAAAGCTGAGCTCTCGCCGCGAGGAAAACCTGTATGTATCCCATATTTCCCTTCCAAATGTTAAATTTCCCATTGCATTTGCATGTTTCCCTTTCCAAAATAAATGAACCACTTGAGTAATTAATTTGAGAGAGAGTAGAAAATTTTGCAAGCTTGGTTAGAAATAATTGGACACATGCTGAATTTACCTTGGGTGGATGTAATTGGAAAATTTTATTATTTTCATCCCTTCTAGAACATCTCCAATTATTTACCATCACCACTAACCAGCACCAAACATGTCTACCCCACTAAAAATGGCTGCACACTCACCAATTATCACCAACATGGCAGCATGGGGGTGACTCCACTAAACTCCACTTTGGTCATGTCAATTTTGCATCTCACCTAACACAACCCACCAAATTGTACATGACCTAGTGTTGGACCTATGAAACAACTTTGTGCTGGTGGGAGGCAAGAGGTGGGTGCAGCACATGGGGCACTCAGGCACCCAGGCCTGGTTCGCCTGAACCAACCAGTTCGGCCGAACTGGCCCTACTGCCCCCTCGCGCCTATAAATGCCTCCCTTGCTTGCTTGTTTCTCCCACACAACCATTCACTTGCACACTCTGAAAAATTTCTACTAGGAGCCCTCTCTCTCTCTCAGATATAAACTTAGGCTCGGTGGATCAGGAGTTGCTACAATGTCATTTCTTTTGCAGGTAACTTTATAAACAACTAGTCTTCAAAAATACTTGAATCATAGGCAAAGTTTCAAATCACCTTTTTACCTATGGGGCTTATAGCAATCTCCTTATCTTGGGCGGTTGAAAGGACGAACAGTTTAAACTTAGTTTTATTCCACTCTACTCTTTTCAGGATCCCATCTCGGAGTTTTTCATAAGTTTTGAAAACTACAAATTGTTCCTCATTGGCACACTCAATCACTCAAGTGTATTTGAATCCTCACCAAAGGCTTGTGCCTTCTTTTCATCCTAACATCTAATATGGCTTTTTGTGTGGCTCAGGGACAAAGGATGAAGGCATGCATGCATCTTATATTTTGCTAAGTCAAAGACCGGATCTCTGAGGAGACAAATCACATCTTAAGATCGAGACGTGCAAGTGTGTGGATATGAGTGGAGTGGAATATGGTGGAGTGGTGGAATGGTGGAATGGAATATGGTGGAACTCCTTTGGATGAATTTCCCTCTCCTTGATTTATTTTCGAGAACATGGGCTATCTTTTATTCCATTCCACCATTCCACCATATTCCACTCCATTCATATCCACACACTTGCACGTCTCGATCTTAAGATGTGATTTGTCTCCTCAGAGATCCGGTCTTTGACTTAGCAAATACATAACCCCACTTTGCGTTTCATGCATCGTTGGGTGTCTATGACGGTATTCCCCCGGGCAGATTTGCGCCCTGTCAACACCATCGAGTTGCGGGTTCTTTTTGCCATGGTCAAGCAGATTCCCTATTCACCTGTGAAAGACATGGTTGGTCACTGGCTGTCTCATATTTCTCGTGCGGGTAGCATGGCGATGACTTCTCTAGTCACTCGCCTCGCTAACCACCTGGGCGTCCTTCAAGGCGCCCGGCTCACGTACATCGAGACAGCGCGTTCCGTCGTGGATGCCGAGCACTTCGTGCAAGCCCACATGATACGGCGGACGCCTGACGCAACGTTGGCAATGATTTACCGTGGATATACAACTGAAGTGCCTTTGCCTTGTGCAGCACTAAGGTTGTATACCACGCCGAAACTAACTCTTCAGTTGAGGACCGAGTCGGACGATTCTCCACCTTGGAGATAGCCCGCTCGGCACAGCGTTGCAGGTGACGGACCAGTCACGAGGGGACGAGCCAGGCGTGATGCTGGGCTCGCCACCTCATAGGAGCCGGAAGATGCACCACAAATGCCGCACCGACACACTTCCGCTTTTGAGGCCACCTACGACATGTACACCGGTGCTGGGACGTCCGGAGCAGGAGGCACCGGGCAACACCAAGAGCCGAACTACTTCGCCTTTGCTAAGGTGCTGACCATTAGGGAGGGTTGTGGTCCGCCCTAGCTGTAACTCTTGCGGGTTGTTGGACTTTTGCTTCCCAGCCATATTACCCCGGATACTCATAGTCCGCACGCTTCGACTACGGCCGGGAGTTGTCCTACATCTCCGACCGAGTCGAGCTCATCGACGACCGTACCCGAGAGATTCAAGACACGCTAGCCCGCCATTCTCAGTACCATCAAGAGAATAGCGGGATGGTAGCGTCCATCCAGCATGACGTCCACAAGCAAGCGGAACAGCTGAGCCAGTACCTTTTAAGGCTCAACCCCTACCAATGAAGAGTCCAAGCTTGGGGGAGGACCCCCACCAGGTATGTCCCGATTTATCCAGTACTTTGATCATTTAATTTCCCTTTCATTTCCCTTCATGTTAGTTTGCATTTAAAAAAAATGAAAATACCAAAAATATTTCCCTTAAACAATATTTCCCTTGAATAAAATAACTCCCAACTATGCATGGAATGAATCATATGCCTCTCACCTTGGAAATGATGAATAGTTGCTCTGTCATTAATTTTGCAAGTACTTTGTTTCAACTAGTTGCTAGATTGTGCTTGAGTTATTTGGCATGAGTAAAAATGAACCTGAAAACCTTGTGGGAGCACATGCTTTATTCCAAGTTTAAGTTGTGGGGATTGATATAGTGAGAATTTGGTTAATTTCTATTCTGCTCTTAGTACCGGGAAAAATTCCGAGATGGATCCTGAAAAGAGTAGAGTGGGATAAAACTGAGTTTAAACTGTTCATCCTTTCAACCGCCCAAGATAAGGAGATTGCTATAAGCCCCATAGGTAAAAAGATGATTTAAAAACTTTGCCTATGATTCAAGTAAAATTTGAGTACTAGTTGTTTATAAAGTTACCTGTAAGAGAGATGACATTGTAGCAACTCCTGATCCACCGAGCCTAAGTTTGTATCTTTGCTCGAGGACGAGAAAAGAGCTAAGCTTGGGGGAGCTTGTTGGCGGTCGTTACAACCCAAATCCGACCACTAATACTCGGGAATAAATGATGTTTTATGCAACATTCCATGTACTCAAGATATGAATGGTCATATGTGTCAAACCAAGTACCTCACATATTGGCCTTTCCAATTGGTATCTCATGGACATGCTCATGAAGTTTGACATAAAGTATGCCAATACCATCAAGACAAGGCTCTAACTAATGCACATCTTGAGCTCGATGAATATTGTGGGGTTTGGTACAAAGGTATATCGCTCCATGAACTCTTGTATTCTCTTTGCACATCTAGGTCCTAATATGCTAATGTGTGCATGTGTATGTAAAACCTTGAGTCACACCACAAGTTTGTCTTTTAGTGGAGATTAGAGAATTATAGATATTTGGTTGATACCTCTTTGTTGGTGATGACATGAGTTTGTCTTATGTTGAAAAGGCATCTAAGGGGGGTATGAGCTAAATATGCTAATTTCTCTAAATCATGACTATATTGTTGCATACTTTGTTTTCTAGAATAAATAAGGGAGAAAACATATGTGCAAAACCATTGCACCATTCTTTCCTTACTTTTCTATCTTAGTCTATTCCCTTGAGGTGGAAACATCTTTTTGGAGATTGATGCCAAAGGGGGAGAGATTTGAGGAGAAGAGAAAGGGGAGAGTTTGTGACTTGAAGGATTTAATGGTGTAAAGGGAAGGCATATAAGATTTCTCATTTATGTGATATGTGCAAGGATATATTTCAATTTGGTATCTTTCATAAGGTTCACTCAGTTTTGGATAGACTTTTATTGTAAATGATAAAGTCAAGCTTATGTCATCCAAAGCATGCAAAAGTAAAGATACGACAAGTAAAGGTTGAAGTAAGCAAAAGAGACAAAGAGGTATTACAAGGAAAGTCAAGATAGGAATTTATGTGGTAACAATATTGATATGAAAGCAAATGTTCAAGCAAAGAACATGGATTTCAAAGTGGTACTCATGATGATGTAAAGCAAAGCTAAACTTAAAGTGGCAAGATAGGATGAAAGGATCAAGCTAGATGGCGAGTGACGAGGTACTAAGCAAAGAGAAGGGCAAGTTGGTCTTGTAGCCGATGGACTTTGTTGGAGTGAAGTCTAGCATCATGGTTTGATTTCTAGGCATTAATCAAGCCTCATCTAGTGAAGCAATGCAATGCATCTAATCATTGTTTAATCTTATGATAAAGTGGCTTATGAATGAGTAATGGATTCTTGATCATAACACTTGAATATTCAAGTGTTATGATCAAGCAAAGAACATGGATTGAAGTGTTATGATCAATCTTATTAGAAAGCAAATGTTCAAGCAAAGAACATGGATTTCAAAGTGGTACTCATGATGATGCAAAGCAAAGCTAAACTTAAAGTGGCAAGATAGGATGAAAGGATCAAGCTAGATGGGTAGTGACGAGGTACTAAGCAAAGAGAAGGGCAAGTTGGTCTTGTAGCCGAGGGACTTTGCTGGAGTGAAGTCTAGCATCATGGTTTGATTTCTAGGCATTAATCAAGCTTTATCTAGTGAAGCAATGCAATGCATCTAATCATTGTTTAATCTTATGATAAAGTGGCTTATGAATGAGTAATGGATTCTTGATCATAACACTTGGATATTCTAAGCCTCTAGCTCAAGTTGGATGTGCTCAAGAGATAAGAAAGGTTGCACCCTCATGAAGCGAGAATTGAAGAAAAGTGGTAAGGCTCAAGTTATTCAATCTCAAGTGGTTGAACTAGATTTTATCTTTGATCTTGAGTATAGGTATGTCGTACTATCAAGAGGGATGCAACGTTGATAGCTTTGTCTATGTCTCGGTGCTCAAAGTGATCTAACCAAGTGCTAACATAAGAGAAACTCCTATCACAAAAATTGTACTAGGTGGTCTTGGAGCTTTATTTCAGTTGGGATGGATAGCCCTCTGAATAAGCTTTCCGTAGAGTCCAAGATCACCGAAATCAGACATCGGAGTAAAAAGTTATGACCTTTTTAGTTGGACACTTTCTGGAATTTCTGGGCCAGCGGAAATTTCCGACCCCGGACAGAAATTTCCGGTCCGGGCGACGGAAATTTCCGGTGTACGGGCGAATATTTTCGTTCCTAGATGGATATTTCCGACAAATGCGACGAAAATTTCCGATCTGGGCGGAAATTTCCGGTCCAGACTAACCTGATACATAACGGCTAGTTTTTGGGGGTCCTCTATATATACCCCCACACCCCTTTCGGTTGGGGCTGCTGATTCCTCTCAAGAAACACATATTCCACAGCCAAGATTTGCTCTCCCCTCTCTCTATTTGCTTGAGATTTGAGAAGAGAAGTGAGTTAGGGTTGAGAGAAGAGATTGAAGACTTGAAAGCTTCATTCCATCCTTGAGCACTTGAGTTCATAGCAAGTAATCTTCGAAGTGTTTGTTACTCTTGGGGATTCATCCCCTAGACGACTAGGCGTCGCCGAGAGCATCCAAGCCAAGCTTGTGGATTCGCCTCGGAAGTTTGTCTGTCTCTTATACACATCTCCTGGGCGGCAACCGT
>OAMR01000286.1:716749-740014 GCA_900205405.1 Echinochloa crus-galli | reverse complement strand
TGGAGTCACTTTTGCTTCGTTAGATAAACGTTTATTTAAGTCTTCCGCTATGACATTTGAGTCAACTCTGAGATTTGTAATAATTGCACTATAATACTCTTTCGTTATGCATGGTTATGGATATTCACTTATGACACACCACTTGAACCCCTGAGCCACCATCGCCGGGAAATCGCCGCCGCCGCTCCCCTCGGTGAGCCACGGCCGCTGCCTTTGATCTCCACCGTGGCCCCTGTTTTCACTCCCCATTCTTTTCTCTTTCACACACAGGACCACCACGAGGCCACCCCGACGCCAAGACGCACCAGGACGTGGTCCCAGCACCGCCCCCGACGACCGCCGGATGCCCCACCCGCCCCGCGTCGTGGACCGCCTCCTACACTGAGAAGTCGACGTCGAGGACCCCAGGGATGGGTGCGCCTTCTCCTCCTCGACCTCTATGATCAAACGACGCCTGAAACGGAGTACCGTAGCGCCCGGGCTACCCAACTCCGGCGAGCCGCCGCCGCCTGTGAACCACCGCCGCCGTCCTGCTCCCCCGCCGACGACCACGCGCAGGCGGCACGCCTAGAGCCGCTGATCTGCGACCGGACGGCCGAGATTAGGTCTCGCGTACCGGTCAACACCAAGTCAACCGGCCGGTCTGTCTGTTTTGCGAATGAACCCCTGCAGAATTCGGTATTCGCTCGCGCTGTTCACTGGGTCCTGTAAAACTTGTTTGCTAGCCCCTGCTGTCTATGGTTATTTATTATTAGGCCCCTAACTTGTATAAACTACATTATACACCTTGTATTTTCACTGTTTTACAATATTTGTTTACTGAGCCTTGTATATTTCACATTATAGACCTTGCAACTTTCTGAAAATTATATAAATGTCCTTGGTAATTTAATAAAAATGCAAAACCTATTTAATCTTTGTTTAAAATGCCTTGTTGATGTCATATATTGCTAATATGATGTCATAAATTAGTTTATTTTATTTTTAAATATTATAATCCTTGACAATGCTATAAAAATTAGTTTTAGCTTAAATAAAATTCTTTTAGGTGTTAATAAAATTCCAGAAAATAGTTAAATCACGTTGTAGCTTGTATCTTTTGCGTCCTAGCTCCGTTTTAGTTCGTTCTTGTTGCGATGGTCCTCTTTTAGCGTGGGCTATTGTTTACAAGTGTAGCTACATGATGATCATGTTTTACAAAATTAAATTAAATATTAAATTGGTTAATTTCCTTTCAATCAACTTTGTAAATAAAACATGTTTAGGTTTATACATCGGTTTTTGATAAATTCATGTTAATATGAATAATGCCAACATAAATGTATTTTTAATTTGTAACTTGTTTAGGTCAACACGATAATTTAAACAAATCAATTAGACTGTCTCACATGCTTTTAAATTCAAATTAAATGATATTTGGTTTAATTCATATGTAAATAATTTAAATAAAACTTGACTAGGTTTATCTACGCTTTTGAAGTTAATATAATTTAAATTAAACTTGACCTGCACATTTTTATCAAAATAAAATGAGCATAATACGTAGTTCTTTTGCTTTCCTTTCATAACCTAAATATGCGATAGTTGTATCTTTTCAACCGTAGCTCCGTTTGAAGCGCTTCTTGTGCTCTTGCGTTCGTTGTAGCTAGTGTTATCTAGCAATATGTTTTCGAAAACTATTTTGTTATTGCTTGGTATATTGTTCTTAGTTGTGCATGTATGTTATTTTCAGTTGATTACGTTGAGGAACGCTTCTGAGCAGGGAGACTTTGGAAAAGAGGCAAGTGTCTTGATCATCTTGACTCTTGCGCCTTTATTCTTTTGCACATGTTATCACCTTTTTGTTTATTGCTTTCTGCATTAGATGTCAATTTGCTGGGAATCCTATATAGGTTGTTTACTAGCTTTTTCATGACATTCCTTGAAACCTTTAGAGGTACCTTTTTATGGGTAGCATGTGCTTAGCTTGCTCAACTTGGGACGGGTCATAACTAATATTGACTAATGAATTATTCAACATTGGTTTGGGTAATCTTTTTTTAGCAACTTGGAACACCCTAGGTGGCTCGGGCAAGTTGGGTTTGATGCGAGGTTGTGAAGAGAAGGTTGTTGCCTGAGCCGAGGTTAAATAAGGATTGATCTATGGAGCGACCACCCAGGACAACAGTAAAACCATGAGAACTAGATGGGCAATGGTCTTGGCTGAGAAATTTGGGTAATCCAGGGGTACGTGTTGAGCGGGTAGGAGCCGACTAGGGTAGCGTCCCAGAAGTCGTTGCATGGCACGGTGATGGGTTTGAGCCCTGAGTGGGTCAATGCTCCCTGGAGAACCAATGGAAGGCCTCGTAGTGCACCAGATCTAGACAATTTTCGGTACATAAATGTGAGGGGGGTTTAGCGGCTCCCAGCGAATGGTGACACGACTCATGGTGAAAGTGTACAACCTCTGCAGAGTGTAAAACTGTTATAACAGCCGTGCTCGCGGTCAAGAGCGACCTGGACCCTCACATGGTTAGTTTGTTGGGTGGACTACAGTTGTGGTTAACTGTGGTTTGGTTGGTTACAAGTGTGTCTAACCTTAAGTTGGGTTTGGTTTTGGGAAGCCGAAGCACTATTAAACTTAGGTGCTTAATTAAAACTTGACCAACTAAAATATGAGCTTTGCAGTCCACCTAAACAGCCTTCCTTGTACATAAGCCCTACATGTCATATATTTCCCCCACTTGCAGAGTACACGCCTCCAGGTGTACTCACCCTTTTCCTTTGAACCCCTTGCTGTGTCTCCCCCTACTGCTGCTCAGATAGTGTTGAGAAGACTTGGAGAAGGAACCATTCGTGAAGACTTGGAGTCCTAAGCTGGCGTGCCCCCGGTCGACGTTCCTGTGGAAGATGGAGCCCTCCGTCATGATTAGATTTACGATTGTGTAAATTTTCTTTAAGACCCTTTGGTCATTTTGTAATAATACACGCTTGTAAATGATATATGTTGTGATATTCACTGATGATGTCACTTTATGCATGAATTTTGATCCTGGGCATGCATAAAGGGTGCGTTAGGTTTGTCCTTAAATCCGGGCGTGACACAAATCTGTCGAAAAACCAGCCCTGTCGAGGCTGGCGGACCGTCCGCGGACCTTGGGCGGATGGTCCGCAAGAAGGACATTTATTTTAATTCGTAAATCCTGTGGAAAATCCATTCGGACAAGCCCGAATGGACTGCAGACGGTCCGTGGTTACATGGCGGACGGTCCGCGGTATGAGTTGACTTGTGGGCCCATGAGCGCTGACTTCGTGTGCTGTGCAACGTCAGTCGGACTATCCGTGCCATGTGGTCGGACGGTCCGAATTAAATCTAACAGAAGCGTTTCCCGGGGTTCCAGAGGGGTAGACCGTCCGGCCATGCCCCGGCGGACCGTCCGTTATATTGGCGGACAGTCCGCGGGTGTCTGGCGGACGGTCCGCCAGGCTCCAACGGTCACCTCTGACACATGACTGACAGCATGTTATAGCCATTGTAATTGAACGCGGACGGTCCGAGACTGTCTGGCGGACAGTCCGCGGTGCACGATTTTGAACAGGGTTTGCACATAACGGCTAGTTTTGAGGAGAGGGCTATAAATACTTACACCCCGCGGGCATGGAGGGTCTCTTGGCACTTTGGAAAGCTTGAAACATATTCTTGAGCCCTTGTTCTCTTCTCTCTCACTCACTTGCTTTGAGAGTGCATTTTTTTGTGAGATTGAGAGTTTCTAGTGCATTGCATCAAGGATTTGATCATTGTGGCACTAGGATTTCATTGAGCTCGTGGTTGATTTGTTACTCTTGGGGTTTGCCGGCTCCTAGACGGCTTGGAGCTCGTGATTCCACCGAGCACTTCAAGAAGATTGTGAAGTTGTCGTGGAAAGATTGGTGTGAGAGGTCATTGTGCTCACCTCGTCGGAGTGGTGAAGAGCAACTTTAGTGAAATCGAGATTTGGAGCGGTTCTTTGGTTCTAACCGGCTTAGAGATCAAGCGGAGTCTTGATAGAGAAGCGGTTGAACATTGAATCCATCTCAACGTGGACTAGGGGTGACCGGCAAGTCATCGATACCACGGGTTAAATTTGTGTTTCTTGCTTGTAGTTTGATTCTTGTTCTTATCTTGAGCATTTACTTTGAGCAAGTAATCTACATAGACTTTGAATTGTATCTTGTCATCCTAGGTTGCAAACCCCTCAACATAGGCTTAGAGTAGCTAGGAATTTAATTCACCTTGTGGTTCTAATTAAATTTCTTTAATGTTTTGATTGAAGTTTGAAACCGCCTATTCACCCCCCTCTAGTCGGTAATCCTAGATCCTACAGGGGGGCAGGCCCATGCATCCAACCAAGCCGACTCCCAGAACTTGGCTTTCCTTCCATTGCCAATCTGGCAATCTCCACCACAGTACATAACCTGAATAACTGTTTGTCCACCTCATTGCAAGGTACCTCCGAACCAACCCATGGCCAATCAGAATCCTTCCACTCATACCAAAGCCATCTCAGTTGCAAAGCACGGCTAAAGTACTCAAGATCAAGAACCCCCAACCCTCCCAGAGTCTTGGGACGTTGGACCCTTCTCCATGCAACTAGGCAATGTCCTCCGATTGCATTTTCAGAGCCTATCCAGAGGAAACCCCTGCGAATTCTATCAATTCTCTTAATTACCCATTTTTTTGGAGCGAACATTGTCAAATGGTATCTAGGGATAGATGAAAGAACAGTATTCAGGAGTTTCAATCTCCCAGCTTTGTTCAGGAGTTTTCCTTTCCAAGTGGGCAGCCTATTGGCCACCTTGTCAATTAGAGGCTGAACATCAACACGTCTCAATTGCCTCCAGGAGTGGCAGGCCTAGATAAGTACAAGGAAAACTTTGAATTGGGCAGGCAAAACCCTTAATGACATGCTGCAAATCAATCCCCTCACACCGAATTGGATAGACAGCACACTTACTTCGATTAGTGATCAGACCTGACACTTGCCCGAAGAGATCAAGGATTTCAGCTATAGTGGCCACATCTTTTTCAATGGGTTGACAAAGATTGCCGCATCATCACCATATAAACTCGTGTGATGTTTGGCCACTCTGTTATTAATCAGAGACAGCAAGTTGTTGGTTGTGGAAAAAGAAGATTGCCCATCACATCAAAATGTCATAATATGCATGGAGTACTAAATGTAGATGAAATCAAAAACTAATTGCACCGTTTTGTTGTGCTCTGCGAGACGAACATTTTGAGCCTAATTAATCAATTTTTGTACAAATTTTTTCAAATACAAACGAAATACTACAGTGACGTAATGATTACGAAGTGACATCATACTCCCAAATTCACCCTCCCAAATTCAACATCTAAACAAGGCCTTTGTTGCATTGTAAACAGAAAATGAGGTTAGACATCCTTTATACTGGCAAATAATTTCCTGGTGAGTTATCTACGTACTTATATCTGACATCTGAGCACGTATGGAGAGAACAGGAAATAACTGCATGCGTAGTCTAGAGTCTAGACCTACACAGACACAGTTGACCGTTGCGCGGTTCACATGCATGCACACATGCATGCTGTCATTAAGTTAACCATGCATGCATATGCCCCCTGAATCAAACAGGTGTACCCACCACAAGTATCCTTTTGGCTATGGACCGAGAATCCTTTTTGGACTCTGGAGTTTGGACTTTGGACCCACTACAACTCGGTCGGGGAGGGGAGCTCGTGCCTCGTACGTGATGGCGAGCGCAGGCGAAGGCGGCATGGGAGCTGGCCGCAGGTTTCTGCTGTTGCCGGTGTCCCTTTGCAAAGGCCTACTGATGTTTGACAGATGGGCATGGGCTCTGCTCTGAAAAGCTGGCCGGTCTAGCTATAGGCTGTAGCTGGCTACTCTACGTACTCCTGTAAAGACCACGTACGAGAGAGAAGCTGGTCTGGTCAATGCATGCTTTTTATACAGAAGCTGTTTAGTGTGTGAGTATATTAAAAATGCTTATAACTTAGTGATATACTTGACTTTGATATAATACAATTCTTCCTTCGAAAAAATGTAGGTGTGTTTAGTTCCTCAAATTTCTAAACTTTCCATCACATCGACATTACATCAAAACATTAAATATAGCAAATAACGCATGTATGAAGTATTAAATATAGATAAATAAAAAAACTAATTGCATAGTTTTGATGTACACAACGAGACCAATCTTTTGAGCCTAGTTAGGTCATCGCAGGACAATAATTACCACAAACAAACGAAAAATGCTACAATACGCTACAGTGTCTGACGTGACATTTTTCTACCAACTTTTCACGGGGACTAAACACACCCATAGTCTTTTTTAGTTCCCAAATTCCACTATGCAAAAAGAAGATTCTCATCACATCAAAATATAGGCACATGCATGAAGTACTAAATGCAGATGAAATTAAAAACTAATTGCACAGTTTTGTTGTAATTTGTGAGACGAATATTTATTTTGAGCCTAATTAATCAATGTTTGAATAATTATTCACAAATACAAATAAAATGCTACAGTGTCAATACAGTGCTAAAATCCAACTTAATAAGGCCATAATAGCAGGGGTTGGGATATTAGGGAGGGCAGCTGCTGCTACCAAGCTACCAGCTAGAATGCACGGTGTTGTACATTATGTAAGGACTGATATACCCTTGGCTGTGTTCACTTCTCAAACTTTTCCAAAAATTCTCTCTCCAAACTTCACTATTTACCTATCACATCAAATCACATCAAATCTCTCTCTTCGTGCATGGAGTATTAAATACTCTCTTCAAATTTCACTATTCACCTATCACATCAAATCTCTCTCCTCGTGATAGAGTATTAAATGTAGATAAATAAAAAAACTAATTACATAGTTTTGATGTACACGACGAGACAAATCTTTTAAGCCTATTTAGGTCATGGTAGGACAATGTTTACCTCAAACAAACAAAAAGTGCTACAGTGCGCTACAATATCAGATGTAACATTTTCACCAAACTTTGTCTTCCTCTTTTTGAACTAAACACATACCTTGATTGGTCACTTGTGGAATGGCCATCAATCAAATCTGTGCCACAATCATGGTGAACGATCGAAAGTCGTCCCAAACTCCCATGAAAGGCCCTACCGCACTCGGTCAAGACAAGTCCAGGCTCTCTTGCTTTTTCTTCGCTTCTACTAGCTTCCAAACCCTACCGCACTCAGTCCTCCTCTCTCTCCCATCCCACTCCGCCCTCCTCTCCTTTTCTCTCTCCCTCCGGCCTCTCTTCTCTACTTTCCTCTCCTTTTCCTCTCTCCCATCCACTCCACCTCCGGCCTTCTCCACTTTCCTCTCCAATGGCACCACTAGCAGCACCTCCCAGCCGCCTCCACCGCCCAAACCGGCCGCCGTCGCCTTGCTTCTCCCTCCTTCCGACCACACGCCACTCTTAGGATCTGCTGTTACGACCTCGTAACCACCAATCTCTTCCACTCCCTTCCTCTCCACACTCTCCGGTCATATCTCTTTGCCTCCATATCTCTACCAACCCGAGACATCTCAAGCACACCACCAACCTCCTCTTCCTCTTCACGGACATGGCATCCGCAGGGGGGCTCAAGTTCTTGGAGTGGTTCGGTGTGTTGTACCACCTGTTCCCAGCGTGAGTTTTCCCCGGCACCATACCCTTAAAAACAAGAAATTGGTGCGAAATATTGCGTGTGTGTGGATAGGTCTGTTGCTGGTTTGTTGGAATACATGATCTAACATTTTTGAGGCATTTTCCTGCTAGCTGAATCTGTAACTGTGAGCGAGAGATTTAGTTGCAACGGCTAGAATAGCATATATATGGTCTGTTGTGAAGCTTATTCTAAATAATTCAGGAAGTTATTTAACAATGCATCTGAAGATCTTGCTAATATGCAAGCAAAAGTGCTTCTATCTGTTTGTTCACTTGTTGGAAGAATAGAACCGAACATCTGATATGCATTTTGATACCTCTGTAGTTTCATTGATCTGATGCATATGCTTTGCAATCGTTGAAAAATTCTGGCACACTGCTGCGATTTACGTACTTCCGGAATGTTTATTGACAAGCATTTAGATTTTAAATTTCAGCAATTTCATATACCCACACTGTAAATGCTCAAAGTTTGCACCTTTCCTGAACAAAACTGTCAAAGGTTCACCTTCACCAGGAAGGATATATAGTATAGCTTCCATCAATTTTTTTAACCATATCATATCCAGAGAGTTTGCTAAAATGGAAAAGGCGCTTCTCTGATCTGTATGCTAGAATATTCAACTAAAATTTGATTTTGCATTTACTCCATTATTTAGTGGTTGCATTTGGTATGAATATGACAATTGTTGGAAAAAAAATTCTAATCAACTCCTTTCAACCACTTCTCGAATGCCAAATGCTAGCTTGTTTAACTGACATTTACATTTATATACTGAAACTATACCAAAACATGCATTAAACTACCTTGGTCATGGAAGCTCAATTTGGTGCCTTCAGCTCTAATTTGATCATCATCCACTAAACTGAGGTACTTGATGCACTCGTTTGACATATCTTCTCGAACACGTGGACATGGGTTTTCTCTAGCATGCATACTGCACAATGAAGGCCATTTTTAGTTGTTGATATTTGTGAACTTGATTACTATGAACGTACAAATCTTCCACGGCAACTAACGAAATACTTAATGTAGTATTCGATCTGTACAGGTGAAGAGGAAGCTAGCTAGCTAACTTTGTAGCTTGCATGCAAGGTCACTTTAATTTTTTGGAAATTTGTTTGTCCATAATAAGGTTCTGCACCAATGTGGATTGCAATTATGTTTATTTTTTTCCCTACTATTGATATGGCTGCTTCTTGAAATCGCTACTCACCAAATCTTCATTTCTTAGCTTGCTGATGACATACATGAAATTTGCACCTTCCCTAATATGCATGTAACAGATTTAGCTGCAACGGGATGAGTAGCATATATTTATAGTATGCGTCCAAATTTTATAGTTGATTTAACATTAACACATTCGAAGGTCTTGTTAAGATGCAATAAAATAGTGCTCTGTATTTGTTAGAATATAGAACTGAACTTTTGATTATGGATTTTCATGCCTCATAATTGGTTGATCTGATGCATATGACTTGCAATTGTTGAAAGATTCTGGCTGAGTGCTTTAATTCTTGAATATTTGTTGCCAAGCATATATAGCAGCTGTTTAATTCATTAATTTGGTACATTCACACTATACTTGCTTGCATTTTGAATCTCTCATGAATAAAGCTGTCAAATATTCCCCTTTAGCGGGTAGGATTTTGTAAGTTCCATCGACCATTACAATTATTGTAAAACATATGCTAACTCATTGCGCTCACTTCTTGAATTGTAGTAATTGTTTAACTGGCATTTACACTTGTACATTGAAACTATATAAAATTAACCATGAACTAAAGTTTATTGCTTGCATGGAAGCTCAGTTTCGTGGTTTTAACTTTAATTTGATCATCGAAATTGTTATAAACTGAGGTTCTTGATTTACTGGCTTTGTCTCTCTTCCTCGTGTGAGTATTCTAATCGCACATCTAATAACAATGAAAACATGGTGTACTCATGCTGTCACCTTGACCATAGTAAGTTAGAATGATAATGCAACTGAAGCTATTCTGAAAATTGAGGCATGCATGCTTCTCTCTTTTAGTTGGAACACATAATTCAAATTTGATTCTTAATTTGATGCTTCACAAGCTGACTGCATTTGGTTTGAAACTTAACTGACGAAATATTGATATTTTTTTATCTTTATTTTTCAGTGTGAGTTACTTAGTTACAAAAGATTGGAAGAAGGTTTTTTATGACTGTTTTGGCCCAGAAATCCTTGCTGCAGAAGCTTTCACCAGTATCATCACCTTATGGTACCATATTTTTGGACCTCCGAAAACCAACAATATGGTATCTGTGATACTGCATGCTTTTGGACTTTGCTTAAATGTCATGTCCATCTGTCTGTTTGCTATGTATCATAGCCTCAGTGGTGGTATGAAAAAGGCCAAATATTGGGTAAGCATCAAGTCAGATAAATTTAAATTTACTAAGGCTTTTTTCATTCAAATACTCACATTTTACTTTTGTGACAGTATTACATTGTGCTAGGAAAATTTGCTCTTGTGACACTACTTACGTTTATGTGGATACAAATGGGTATCACTATGGATGGAGCAAATGACATGAGAGCTTACTTTGGATACCTGTCAGCTGCTATAGTCGAGGTTTTCCAAATTTTGTGGCCAGCAATTGTTCGCGTGGTATGAAAAAATTCATATTTTTCTGTCTTTAAAATACTGTATTATTTTTCTATAGTTAGCTGATCTGAATTTTTACATTCTGAAACCATATATGTTGCTGTTGGCTTTAGTTTTTTGGTGGCTCTAGTTTGGTCTGGTCTATGGCCTATGTTTACTTGTTACTAAAATGCTTTCTCACTTTTTTCCCTGTCAGATTAAGAAGAACTATGTCAGCGATGAGAAACCAATCTTCTGGCTTAAAGTTATCGCCACTATTCTGATGAGCATTGGGGTTTCGTCATTCGAATTCTGGGAAATGTCTGAAGAAAACTTCTGGTCAAATCACATTGGAAGAAGATTCATGGTAGTCACTTATCTTCCATTTGAATTTCTTGCTGGATCAACAGTTATTTGTTTTTTTGCTAGGATGCATGGACTAGTGCAGTCATGCACAGATGTCTAACAACTAATTATATTTATCAGGTGCTGAGTATGATAAACATCATAGGCGGCACCCTGCAGCTTGTGGTCCGCTACATTGGTCCTGAACATTTTGCTGATCCTATTGACAAAATCATAAACCAATGCCATCAGTGGACGGCTGAAAAGATGGAGCAATTCATTGATTTCTTTCGTGGATGGAATGACTGAGCCATCGTTAATTTCCATCAGAAGGAGCATCAAACTGGTATGATGTGAATTCTTGTGATGGCCATCCCCATGTATATCTGTACTTGTTGACGTAGACATTCCATTTTTATTATCATCTCATTGCCTCATTGGCACTTTCTTGTTTGGTCATGCAGATTGGCACCAGGGACTTTGAGATCACTTCACTGCGTCCTACGACGCACTTTTAGATGCTGCATACTGCATACAATGTTTGTTTGATTGTATCAACTTCATTCAGCGTTTTGGTCAGCAGAAGTGGGAAGTCCTTTTACTTTACATTGTCTGGCTGTCATGTCTGTTGCTGCTACCTTGATTTCAAGCGACGTTGCTTTCTCAGCTGGTTGAGACTTTGCTGGTTTAATTTTGTTTTGCACGGCTTTGGCTAGGCTAAAACTTACCAGACCAGCCCTACTAGCAGTAGGTATGCATTGAGTAACTTGTCGATGTTATATTGGGATGTAGTCTCGTTTTGCTGATTCACATGGCATCCTGTAACCAATTTCTTGAGAAGATTATGATCGTGTATATTCCTTCTATGCTTTCCTAGTGACCAGGTCTATAAACATCATATATGAGAAGATATTCATTTGGTTCCAGCTCCACCAGGCCACCATAGTCTTGGTTCTACAAATGATTCTTTTCATTGTGTTTCTATTATAGAAGCTCGATAAGAGGTAGAGTCAATGCTTCTATCTGTCAGCTTATGACTAGCATACACAATTTCATTTTTTTAGTCCAAGACACTACATGGAAACCCAAAATATGCAACGGCATTGATAACAGGTGCATAAGGCACGAAGCCCATTTTCCGTAAGGCCTCTAGGTCGACACCTGACTCGGGCCCAAGCATGGTTTGTCACCTATCATCAATTTAAATTAACCATCGTTGTCATGGCCCGTGACCATACTTTCACTACTTGAATCCTCCTGTTCCCTAGAGCTTGAATTCCTAGGGAAAGGTGCAAAAACAGTAGGGAAACAGCTCCCCTACAAATTTTTGGTAGGGAAACGTTACAGGGAAAAAAATCGCCGGGAAAGCAGACATTTCCCTACGGTTGGGCTGAGAATTCGTAGGGGATCAATCTTTCCCTAGGATTTTGATCTCTAGGGAATTTTGTTGAGGTGGCACTACCGACACTACATGTAAAGTTACTTTCCCTAGTAATTTAAATTGGTTTGTAGGGGATGTTCATGACATGGCAGAACACTCTGCATTATTACTAATTATCTTTCATTCATAAACTGCAATTTACATTTAGAAACAATGGCTCAAGATTTTGTTTCATTGAATCCAAATATTACACCAGATTCATGTGCTTTATTAGTGATACACGCATCACATATACCTAAAATCTCTATATTACACAGGAAGAAAGAAAAACTTGCGCTCCTCCACTGCACTTTCCAGGCCGCCGCAACTCCCCAATAGCCACTGGTAGTCCTCGTGGTCCGTAAGCATATGCAAGAGCCAGAAACAGCCAACGAATTTATTGAAACATTTTCTCAAACAAGAAGCATGCGACTAAACGAAATAATCAGGAGGAACAAGGAGAACAAGAAATAGAGAAATCATGTTGAGCTGCTCCCCGCCGGAGCTCTATCTCGTGTTGCCGCATGCTAGCGCGGTCCCAGCCGAGCTCCACCTCCTTGCGCGGCCGTACGCCGGTGAGGCCCGATCGGAGGCCCTCCTCGCGCGGAGACGCACCAGGCTCTTCCCGAGTTGAGCTGCGCCACTCTGCTCCGCACGACACAGCATCGCCCCTGTGAGCTTGCCGGAATCTCGGAACCCGCGCCTGCGGCTGAAACGCTTTGCTCCCAGCATTGTTTGAGCTTGCCGGAGCCACGCACATACGGGGATGTGCTTTGCCCAGCAAGCAAGCCTCGGCCCGTATGAGCTCCCTCCCTCTTCCTTCCTAGATATGAGACATGATGGCCGTAGCCGTTCTGGTCAAGGCCGGGTAATATATTATCTATTATCTAAAAAAAAGATATGAGACATGAAAGGGGAAAAGAAACAGACTCAGGAGATAGAATGGAGGAGAAACAGTGGGTGGGGTATTGGCGTGCAACATTTTGAAATGAGAATTTTGTGTTTTGGCAGCCTTATTTTTTTTGTTTGTTCATTCCCTACGGTTTGGTAAACTCTTTTAGGGATATATGCCACCCAGAGCTTTCACCTGGCGTATCCTTGGACTATCTTCTCAAATCATCCCTAGAAAAAGTTTGGTTCCCTAACGATACTTCAAATTTGCCTAGGGAAAGAAAAAAACTGCAGGAAAACTAGAGGATTCCAGCAGTGGTTAGTCCAAAAGACAAGCACAAAGTATAGACATTAATGAACATGTTGTAAGACTTCTTTATAGTTTGACCGTTCCTGAATCCTGATTATTATTCAACTATAGGCAAATAAGATAGGAACTTCAGCATACTAATCCAACCACATTGCCAAATATTCAGATCGCATTGCCAAATAGATACTAAGAGAGAAAGAGATCAACCAAATTACATAACATTGGTTACAAAGTTGCACTATCAGGCAAACATACTAATCCAAACGCATTGCCAAATAGATAATAAGAGAGGAAGAGATCAACCAAATTACATAACATTGGTTACAAAGTTTCACTATCAGACAAACATACTAATCCACTTTCTTGTTCTTCCCATTGTCACCATCCAGAATCTGCCTGTAGCGGATATAGGCACCAACATTATACCCAAGAACTGCAGAAATCCACATAGCTCCAAGAAGATGCACCAACACTCCAATCGCATTGCCAAACAGATAAGAGAGAAGGAGATCTGGTATGAGTAGGAACATAGCACCCCAGTAGACGAAGGCAATGTGATGACCACTCAGTATGGCACCATGGAGTAGATGAAGTCCCACAAAGACAGTCCAGAAGAACAAACTGAGCTCAATTAGAAGTGAGAGTATCAGGACAAGCCAGTACGCATCAACGACATAGCAAACAACCCATACTGCCCCTCCCGCGCACACCAACGTAATAACAGTGGAGTAGAACAATGTCATTACGAAGATGGCCTTGTCATCCTTGAGCTCATCATCCTTGCTGCTAGTGTGAAGTGTCTCGGCAGCCAGCTCCAAACCCTTGCGCTGCCGATAGTCGAAGAGCGCGAACCCAAACAGCCCCGCGGCGTAGGCAGTGTCGAGCAGCATGACGAACATGCCCAGCGCGAGGCTCAGATGGCTGATGGAGATGCCCAGCAGCGCGATGTAGAAGACTGATCAGCACGGTGCGCGGCCGAATCGCCGGCGTCAGACAGATTGTCCACACCGAGAGGTAGGAGGTGGCGATGACGGAAAATGTCCACACGGCGCGGCGCGGATGGCCGGCGGAGTGCCAGAGCGCCAGCATGATGAAGAGCGCGAATGCCACCCGAGCCGTGGTGAGCTTGCCGGAGACGGCGCCGCAGACCCGCAGCGCCAGCGAAGTGGAGCGGGAGAGGACGGCGCGCGCGAGGGCGACTGTCTCGGACTCGGAGGCGACGGGGTGGGTGGAGCAGCTCGACCCGTCGCTGTCGCCGCGCTCGACGGGCTTGACGGGGACGGAGGAGTTGTTCCCCGTCGCCTCCTTGCTCTTGACTTCCTTGGCGGCGGCGTCATCCTCATCATCGATGCTGGGCTCGGCGGGGACGGAGGACTTGTGGTCGCCGGTGCCTTCTCCCGGCTTGGCGCTGCTGGCGGCGGCGGCGGGAGGATTGCCGTTCATAGCCGTGGCGGCGGCGGCGTGGGGGCCGCCGTTCATAGCGCTGAACTGGGCGTCGGCGGCGGTGTGGGTACCCATCTCCACGGCCTTGCCCTTGCCGCAGGTACAAGGAGGAGGAAGAGTCAAGCCGTTGCTGACGGAGATGGTGATCTCCGCCATGGGCAAGGGACCGAGGCGGCGGCGGCGCGGCGAGGAGGGCTAGGGTTTGGGACTGGAATTGGATGGAAGGTGGGGAATTCGGGATGCGGGAAGTGGAGGAGCGTGCTTTTCCTGTCTTCTGGTCTACAGTACAGGCTATTAGAGTCTTACTGGGCCTGTGTTGTCTCGGGCCTGGATTACGGGGCCCATTTATCTGTAGGTTTGGGCTTCCTACATTTTTCAGACCCCGTCACACGGGCACTAGTTAGTTACAGAGAGCTCTCACTTCCATCTTTCTCTGCACAAGATCGCTCCTCTTCGAACCATTTCTACGGCCTTGTTTAGTTCCCAAAAATTTTCAAAAAGCAACTCCCAAATACACTATGCAAAAAGAAGATTCTCCATCACATCAAAATGTCATAACATGCATGGAGTACTAAATATAGATGAAATAAAAAATTAATTGCATAGTTTTGTTGTACTATGCGAGACGAACATTTTGAGCCTAATTAATCAATTTTTGGACAATTTTTCGCACAACAAACGAAAATGCTACAGTGACGCAATGATTACGAAGTGACATCTACCTCCCAAATTCACCCTCCCAAATTTGCATCTAAACAAGGCCTACATTGGATCATTATTGAGCTAGCCATAGCCACGTACCTTCCTTTTTAAAATGATGGGCACATTTTATTTAAAGAACAAGTGTGAAGATTTACGCTTTGTCTGGATCGAGAAAAGGTGTCGTATGTATCAGTTTTTCTCACTCACTTTTTTGATTATTGGTTCGTACGATGAAATCGTTTTATATCCCTCGCAGCCTCATCCCCGCAAAGCACGTACATGATTATTAGCATAATGTTAAGGAACGGATTTATCCCAACAGATTTCATAAGATCAACACGTACATTGCTACATAACACTGCTAGATAGCTCCATATCACAGCCGGGTAGGGGCGACAAGGGGTGTTTAGTTCCTGCAAAAAGGTAAAAAGTGAAGTGAAAAAGTCACATCGGACACTGTAGCACTTTTCGTTTGTTTGTGGTAAACACTGTCCTACCATGATCTAACTAGGCTTAAAAGATTCGTCTCGTCGTGTACATCAAAACCATGTAACTAGTTTTTTTATTTACCCACGTTTAGTACTACATACATGAGGAGAAAGATTTGATGTGACAGGTGAATAGTGAAGTTTAGAGAGAGAATTTGAGAAGTTGGAGGGAACTAAACAGGGCCCAAATTGAGTTTGCTTGCTGCGAATACACCAGGTAAGAAAAATTTTGCCACTGTTTTGGCTTATTATCCACCATATATTGTAACAAATTTTGGTATGCTCCATGAAGAGTGCACCATGTTATTAACTTCACCTCTGCTGTGTAAACCCCCTCTTCACTCAAGGTTTCCCATCCAGTACAATTTATCCACATTCACTACTGGAGAAACCTTCATCTGCACCAGTTGGAAATTCTCCTTTAGCACCAGATTTTCAACCGGTACAGATCTTCTGGTGCTAAAGGGTAGAACCTTTATCACCGGTTGAGATACCGGGTGCTAAAGGCCCTCTTTAGCACCGGTTGCAAAAACCAATCAGTGCTAAAGGCCCTGCCAGCATAGTGCTGGACGTGGTACCTTTAGCACCGGTTGGTGGTTGCAACCGATGCTAGAGAACGAGACTGCCTGCTGGCCGTGCCTGTGGCCAGGCTAAGTAAAAAAATAACTAACTAAAATACAAATGTAATATATTCCCTTTCTAAAAAACTTCTTCTTGAAGTTACCTAATAACAAATATTTCTATTATTCATTTTCTATATTTGTACATATTAAACATTTTTATAATTTGTTTTCTATATTTGTACATATCAAGCATTTCTATAATTTGTTTTCTATATTTGTATATATTAGACATTTCTATAATATACTCATTTTCTAAAAACAACTATATCTTACCTAATAACTCAAAGTTTAATATATAAAAACTTTAATATATTACAACTCTATAATTAGCAAAATTTTCCTAATTCAAACTTTAAATAAATAACTAAATACAATACAAATTTAATATATATATATTTCATTATAAAAAATCATGTTCACCAACATTATAACTAACCACAATGCAAACTAACTAACATACAATATTTCACGAAGTCATACATAAAAAAATAACCAAGCTCTAAAGCACACCATGAACACAAAAGCTCTCTCTCTTCATTTTGATTCACAAATTTCTCTATTTTTAAAGCATACAAAGAATACAAGCTAATAAAAACATAAGAGAATGAAAGTGTGTACCTTGCAGAGCCCTTTACATGAGTGACTTCTTCACAATTTTTGAAAACAATTTGGCAGCACATCCCCTCTATCCGAGCACAACATGAACACAACTCCGAGTATTCATGCTGGCTCGGGCATTACGAGGAAGAAGGACCAAATAGGAGCTCATTAGCACCGGTTGGTGGTTGCAATCGGCGCTGATGATTTCGAAAAACATCAGCACCGGTGTTGATTGTGCCCCCATTAGCAACGGATGCAGCCAGCAACCGGTCCTAATGAGGCTCGGCCGCATTAGCAAGGGGTGGTGGCTGCACCCGATACTAATGGGGTGTTTTAGCACCGGGTCTTACCACGACCCGGTGCTAAAGAGCTCCCACCTGCCCCGCTGGCCTCCTAGCCATTGGACCCGGTGCTAATGCACCATTTAGCACCGGGTCTTGAGGGTGCCGCGGCATTTATGCTAGGCGGATGTTGATTTCTCTAGTAGTGATTATAGGTTGGTACTAAGAGGACTGCCATGTAGCAGTGTGCACATGGCCCCTTGGCGCTAATGTGTTTTTAAGGTTTTTCTATTAAATCCTTTTGCATTTGTATTTCTTTGCTTATAAGTATTTTTTTGGCATACCACGTACACTACTGACATACATTCGTATAACCTTCTTCGTTCGAGTTAAAATTTTATGAAGCCACTAAGCTTACAGAAATACAGGATATAGTTAAGACTCTTCCACATGCCATCTCTAGGTAGTGAATCAAAATAATAGTAATTCAACATTTGCGTGGCTTGGTCTAAGATTACTTAAAAACTCATTGACGTGAATGTTCTACCAAAAATATCCTGCACGATGTAAGTGATGATGTACTGTGTGTGTGGGCGTACGTGGATATAGAGTTTATTACGTGGTCCGATGAAAGCCACTAATTCCAAAAAGGAATATGAGCTGAGGAAAGGAATAAAGTTTTGGGCGAATCTATCACTGGAGCTGAGCTGCGAATCCACAATATACCTAGCGTATTAGTTAAGCAATTCAATTTTGCTTGTACAAATAGAGCCCCCTAGCTGGTTGTCCCAATCGATCTCCAAGACCAAAGCGAAGAGAGCTCAAGACACAACATCATTCCTGCAAATTGAGGTACAGATGACCTAAATCTCTCTTAATTTCCTAGGGCTCTGTAGATTTGCACACTTTCTTTTACGGATATCTATATGTGTTTTTCCTCGGTGTCCATTCACTACAAGTATGGAACTGCATAGCTTCCATTGCACACGGAATCTTCAATGAAAGAAGACAATTTCTTAAACTTGAATCCCAGCATCACCAATTTTGCAATTTTGCAATCGTAGCTAGCATTGACCCTTGCTGGAACTTATGGAAGCAGCTTCGATCTTTTAACAAAAAATGTATATCTTGTGGTAGATATATTATTCTTTCGGATTTTTGCAATAAAAAACAGCATGTGTTTGCAAAATTGCAAACACCTCAAGTTGTTTTTCACCATTTATTCTTGGTGTCACGTGTAGGGTGGGTCAACTATGAAAAATTGAGGCAGTTCAAGCTACGATATGTTTACAACTAATTTCTTTTAAGTATGTGCCTCTATACCAGCTACTATGAGTTTACAACTCTTAAGCCACTTTTCATGTAAGGATTTAAGTAATTTAGATGTAAAACGATATTTGTGTCTCTATTACGAAGGAACGGAGATTAATTATATGTACAGTGCCTTGTGATCCATATATTGGTAATTGTTCTTTCCTTAATATGATACTAGCAAATATGTCCGCGCGTGTCGCGCGGACTACCTTTATTGTAGGGGTATTTTATATTATTTGGTTGGTGGGTATGTGAAGTGGTTAAAGAAATTCTATAGTGAGAAAAGTAACACAAAAACAATAGAAAACTCTCTAGAAATATCTTTTTTTCTTGTTTGTGAAAACTTTTCACATCTTTTTCACGGTTAAACCTGACTTATACGTCCTCTATGAGGGGTGTGTATGAATTATTTAGGTGAGAAGTATTTTTAAAAGAATTGGATGCTTATAGTATAGATAGTATAGATAGATATAATTTGATTTTGGAGTATTGGATAATTGTTTGCAGTAATAATCAGCACAACCGTAGAGAGCATATGTCGTCTAAGTAAAAATGGAAGGATAAGATGTTTATGTGCGCACGCACACGTGTTGGCGCCTTGGCGGTGCGGGTTGGGATATCGATCAGTAGTGTTGAGATAAGTGTATATAGTATAATACTGACGATCTTTAAATTGGCTCGCTCTAATTGTTTTTACAGAAAAAGTCTAAAAACCAATGGCAGTGGTTCTCGATGCTTTGGCATCCTACATCCAGAATATGTTGACTGAGATGGCGAAAGAACAGGTTGTTATGCTATTCGGTGTTTCTGGTGAAATTGATAAGATGGATTCCAAGCTTAGGGACCTCAAGAACATCCTGGCTGATGCTGATAGGAGGAATATCACTGACATGAGTGTGAAGGAATGGGTGAGAGAGCTTAGGGATGTCATGTATGATGCCACAGATATTCTTGACCTATGTCAGCTGAAGGCCATGAAACATGGTCCAAGACTAAGTGCAGGGTGCTTCAACCCCTTACTCTTCTGCATGCGGCATCCTATGTTCGCCCATGACATCGGGAGTCGCATACAGAACCTCAACCAAAGGCTCGATGGCATCAAGGACCGCAGCAGTGCCTTTAACTTCATCAACTTGAGTTCCTATGAGAACCGTAGGAGAGAGGTGCCATCCTATAGCCCTACTAGTCGCGAGACATCTGGGGAACTCGATGAGTCAGGTTTGGTTGGCGACAAGATCGAGGAGGACACAAGAAAGCTGGTGCAGATGCTAATACACGAGGAGGCTACGGATATCCACCTAGTCAACAAAATTAAGGTTTTTGCATTTTGGGAACTGGCGGGATCGGTGAAACCACTCTTGCACAAAAGGTGTTTAACAATGAAATCATTCAGCAAGAGTTTGCAAAAAGAATATGGTTGAGTGTCAACCAAGAATTTAATGATGCTGAATTACTCAAGGGAGCCATCTCTCAAACCATGGAAGTCCACCAAGCAACTGGAAATGCAAAGGTCATGCTTGAGAGAACTCTTAAGGAAGCATTGAAGGGAAAGAAGATCTTACTTGTGATGGATGATGTGTGGAACCATCGGGCATGGGAGGGTGTGTTGAAAACTCCTTTGGTCAACTGCCTTGCTCCTGGTAGCCGTGTCCTTCTAACCACGAGAGATGACAAGGTTGCTCGAGTAATGAAAGCGGAGGAGCCCTACCATCAAGTCCACAAATTAGAGCCTGAAGACGCCTGGTGTTTGCTCAAGAAGCAGGTTTGTGAAAGTTAATTCACACACTAAATTCTATTATATTGATGCATTCATGTCATCATGTGTGATGTTTCTCTCCATTAATATGTCCCATGTGTTTTGTGGTAGCATCCATCCCCTAGTGTCTAGATTTTTCTTTTTGATAATGGAGTAAAACAATAATGTTTTTTTAGTTTTGATATGAAAGCTGACTAACATTTGGGGCCTGTATATTTTGCAAATATAGCAACTTATATTGGTATCCCTTTGTGAAAACAAAAGTGTACGTATGTCTAGTGTGACTATGCATGGTGGCTGACCCATCCCACAATGGACTGACTAGTAATAAGTATATTGTGAAAAAGCGATGTTGCCTTTTGTTTCTCCTAAGGAAAATTGAAGTTGTGTGGTGCATAAATGTGGCAGTAGGCTTATATTCAAGGCACCTGCACCTGGATCCAAGTATCCAACAACCCAGATCAGCCTCTCCTTTTAATAACCCCAGACCAGCCCTCTTTCTTTTAATTTGTTTCAATGGACTAGCATGACACATATGTACTAAAACAATATAACTTGAGTGGACCATGATAAACAGACCAGTCGTGCGAAGCGTTTTTAAAAATATTTTATATTCGCTCTCTTATGTATAGAGAGTTTTAGATATATTCTCAAATGTAGACGCACATCATCTTTGAGATAGTTAGTCTTTATTTATATAGAAAAGACTCTCCAGTCTATTATTTATTAGCAATACGGGATAATTGTGTATAGACGTGGTTACAAATGTGGGTATATCATGAGCAGGTGGGTCCGCGTGGGTATGGGTAGAGTCTTAGGTGACAAAACATTAGCAAATTGGCAGATTCACAGCGGAACATGCAATTTTCATCCGTCCGGTGTGAGAGGAGGGTATGGAATTTTTTAGGTAAAAAATGTTTTCAATTGTCTAGGATCTTAAAAATATTTTCAATTGTCTAGGATCTTTATAGTATAGATAGATAGATAACCACACACCCACGTAGGCCGCCCCTTACAATGCCAATGTGCTCCGTCACTTGCCATGTAATTGGGGCCATCGGCCTCCTTGGGCCTGTCACCTACGTACGTAGCATACCTTTTCCTTCATTCCATGGTGACAGCATCACATCCTCGATCTTCTTTTTGTGACCACACATTGGACCCGCATTGTTTGGTTCGGAATTGCATTTGCAACATGAAAACGAGCTATTTTTCTTGAATTGGAATTATTTATATCTTGATTTCTTCTCATAATTAAAACATCAGCATACAGTCTCCACTCACTCTTTGGGATTAAACTTCTTGTTGTAGGTAGTCAGAAATGTAAGTGATGAACCTGAGATTGATATGCTAAAGGATGTTGGCATGGGAATCATAGAAAAATGTGATTGCTTGCCACTTGCCGTTAAAGTAATGGGAGGCCTGTTATGTCAGAAGAAGAGGAGACGAGGTGATTGGGAAAAGGTTCTAAGTAATTATATGTGGCCAGTATCTAAAATGCCTGAAGAGATAAACTATGCAATATACCTTAGCTATGAAGATTTGCCTTCTCCTTTGAAGCAATGCTTTCTGCACTTCTCTCTGATTCCTAAGGGTTTAACACTTAGCGTGGATAACATAGTTAGCATGTGGATTAGTGAAGGATTTGTTCATGGGAGTACGAAGTTAGAAGAAGTAGGAAGCACTACCAGAATCCTTCACATCCGCCCGCCTCCTCCGCCTCGGCCATTTTTGGACCCGGTGCTGATGGGGCTTCAGCACCGGGTCCAACGGCTAGGAGCGGGGGCGGCGCTGCGGGGTGCCAGGGCGAAGACATTAGCACCGGGTCGTGGCAAGACCCGGTGCTAATGCGCCCCCTTTAGCACCGGGTGCAGCCAGCAACCGGTGCGAAATGGCCTCGGCACATTAGCACCGGTTGCTGGCTGCAACCGGTGCTAAAGGGGGAGCATTAGCACCGGGTCTCACCACGACCCGGTGCTAATGTGTCCGCCCGGACACACCTCCGCGCCGCCCCCGCTCCTAGCCGTTGGACCCGGTGCTGAAGCCCCATCAGCACCGGGTCCAAAAATGACCGAGGCGGAGAAGGCGGGCGGACGTGAATGATTCTGGTAGTGCTCCCTCGTCGCCCTGCTCACTTTCCCAAAATCTTGCAGTGCAGAGCTCGAGATGTACAGGTGCTAAGGTTTCGGAATCTCCCCCCAATTCCCCGTGCGATCTCGCAGGCCAACGCGCGCAGACGAACTGGCCTTTCGCGAGGTGCGGCGGCGGCCGGCTCGAGTTGTTGTTGCCCCCGCAACACCGATCGGGATGGCTCTGCAATCAACGGAGGCGAGGATCCGGTACGTTCCGACCCAGCCGCCGCCGTCCCCGCGTCTCTCTCTGCGGCCACCCGCGTCTCCTGACGTCTCCAGTTTCTCGCAGGTTGCTCCCGGCGAGGTCCCGGCGGTGGTGGCGAGCTGCCCTCCCGACGACGCGCTCGTGGAGATCCTCTCGCGGGTCCCGGTCAAATCCCTCTGCCGATTCAAGTGCGTCTCCAAGGCCTGGCGCGACCTCATCTCCGACCGCCTCCGCTGCCGGCGGCGGTTCCGCCCCGGCCGGACCCTCGAAGGGTTCTTCTACCACGACCACCGCAACTACGACGGCGGCGTTGGCGGCGACAGCTTCCCCAAGTACTATGCTCAACTCATCAACCTGTCCGGCAGATCGGCGCCTCTCTTCGAGTTCTCCTTCCTTAATCAGGCTGGTATCGACATTGGAACTCTTGGTAGCTTCATCTACTTTGGAACTCTTAGCTTCATTCTCT
>OAMR01000286.1:694962-706070 GCA_900205405.1 Echinochloa crus-galli | reverse complement strand
GTAGTGCCCACGTGAATGTCTCCCAAACAAACATTCACGTCGAGCCTTCCTCGATCGATCTATATGTCTGGATCGCCCTGTTCGATTTATAGGCCGGGTTAGGTTAGCTAGGGTCTCTTGATCGGCACCGTCTGTCTTCCAACAAGAACACACCACCTCCCTAGCTAGCTCATATCCTCTCCCTCTCGTGCATGCAAAGCTCTCGGTAATTATTGTGTTTGGACTCTTTCTCTCACAATCTGCTCGAAGTTTGCGTAAAGAAATGGCGCCAAGGAATCGTGTCAGACCTTGGTCAAATTGCATGCAGCATTGGCGACGTACGTGAGCATCTCACCATGACATGCTAAACAATGTCAGCTAGTATGAATATAGAGTCGGCCGAATACGCATTAGAATACACGTATTAGAATATATACGTATATAGACGTGCACGCATGGCTACTGAAAAAAGCAAAAAAAAAAAGAAATCCGGGGTCTTTAGCACCGGTTTCAGGCAGCAACCGGTGCTAAAGGCAGGCCCTTTAGCACCGGTTATTCGACCCGGTGCTAAAGGGGTACCCCTTTAGCCTCGGATTAGTTGCACCGGGTGGGAAACCCGGTGCTAAAGGGCTTTCCCACCCGGTGCAGATGTCGATCATTCTGGTAGTGAAGCGAGTATCATGATGAGTTAATATCCAGAAACCTTATAGAGCCAGACAAGAAGCATGTTAATCCACATTGCACCATGCATGATGTTATTCGCTCATTTGCTCAATATGTGGCTAAAGATGAAGCACTAGTAGCTAACAATAGAGAAATTGATGTCACTAGTAAGCTTACGTCACACAAATTATTTCGGCTATCCCTGCACACTGTAGGGTTAGAATCAAATCAACTAATAGATTGGAGTTCTCTGGAAGTACAAAAATCATTGAGAACACTACTATCATTTGGGCCTTTAAAGACTAAACGTGGCGACACTTTGGGTATTTTTCCAAGCCTACGACACTTTTTCTGGACGGTACAGATTGTCGTGCATTGGTTGAGTCGTTGTACCAACTGAAGCACTTGAGGTACTTGTGCATGGATGGATGTGGGCTATCCAAATTACCAGAAAACATTGGAAAGATGAAATTCTTGCAATGCATTGATATTTCTAATAATAAAAGTTTGGCGAAGCTCCCGGATAGCTTTGTAGAGCTACACCAGCTGCGGTTTCTTGTCCTTTACAACACAGGAATAAGTAATATACCAAAGGGATTCCACCGTCTCAATAACCTGATGACCCTGGCTGGGTTTCCAGCGCACATGAATGGTGAGTGGTGTAGCTTGGAAGAGTTGGGGCCTCTTTCCCAGCTCTGTGACCTTACTATAAAAGGCCTGGAAAATGTAGGTGGTGTTTAGTTCCAAAATTCACCCCAAAAGCAACTCCCAAATACACTATGCAAAAAGAAGATTCCCCATCACATCAAAATATGTAGATGAAATCAAAAACTAATTATACAGTTTTGTTGTACTCTGCGAGACGAACATTTTGAGTCTAATTAATAAATTTTTGGACAATTTTTCGCATATACAAACGAAAATGCTACAGTGTCGCAATGATTACGAAGTGACATCTACCTCCCAAATCCACCCTAAATATTTTGCATCTGTTTCCGTAGATGCTTCCTCGTACGCCAGAAAGGCCGGGATCAATGGAAAACTGCACCTAAGGCATCTGAACTTAAACTGCAGCACTAGACAAGGTGATGACGCCATCTCTGAGGAAGAGCAACGACGAATCGAGGGGGTCTTTGATGAGCTTTGCCCTCCGCCCTGCTTAGAGATTCTTGCCATCATTGGGTATTTTGGTTCGCGGCTCCCAAGGTGGATGATGTCAATAGCATCGGGGCTCCCAAGGAGCATAAGGACTCTGTTGATGAATGACCTGGCTTGCTGCACGGAGCTTCCTGGTGACTTGTGTCAGCTCCCCTTCTTGGAGGAGGTACGGATTAGGTCTGCCCCAGCCATCAAGCGTGTTGGGCCAACATTCCTGCAGCCCTACCATCACGGGGATGGCCATGCCCCCCAGCCCCAGGTGGTGACTTCTTTTCCTAGATTGCTTAAGCTGAGGTTCGGAGGAATGTTGGTGTGGGAGGAGTGGGAGTGGGAGGAGCAAGTGCAGGCCATGCCTAACTTGGAGATGCTTACACTCGAGAGGTGCAAGTTGAGGCGTATTCCTCCTGGCCTTGCCTTCCAGGCGAAGTCCTTGAGATTACTATGTGTACACAACGTCAAGCACTTAAGCTCCCTTGAGAATCTTTCTTCTGTTGTTCAACTTCACGTGTTGCAGTGCCATGATCTGGAGAGAATTGAAAATCTTTGGAAACTGCAGAAGCTCAGAATCAACACGTGCCCTAAGATGAAGGTATTGAAGGGTGTGCCTGCACTGGAGAGACTCGGTCTAGAGGACTACACCATGAAAACTCTCCCAGGATACCTGCAGGATGTAAAGCCAAGGCATTTCGAGCTAGAAGACTGCACCTTATTGCTACTCACTGCCATAGCAGCAGGGAGATCTGGCCCGGAGTGGGACAAGTTCGGTCATATTCAGCACGTCAAGGCTTATGCCGCTGAGGACTGCATTCCAAGAAAACGGTTTGTTCTGTACACAAGAGACCCTTTTAGCTTTCCGACGAATGCCAGCAGTTCTGACATAGCTAGAGGTAATTTTTTTTTCATCGCACAGTGCTGTACATCTTTTTCATCGGAAATTTTATTTTGTTTTTCGTTAATATGTTCCTGGTTTATCTGTTTTCTTAATTTCCTCTTGCTGATTGAACCTATGATCCACAGTGCTTCTGTACACGAAAACATGTACTATTGAAGACGAGTGCCTGGTAGGAGGACAATATGCGAATGAAAACAAATGCCAGCCCCTCTGCCTACGCTTCAGGTAATCTGCACAGCAGCTGCTTCCTTGCACCCATGCATAAGTACATTTCCTGTTGGTCCATTTGACATGTCTTCTTCCATTTTTCGTTTCAAGTGATGCCCATGGATATATTTCCTGTAGGTGGAATTCCTATCGCCATTTGTCTAGCTGGTTGTCTCAAGTATGCCTGCACTGCAAAGACGCTGCCTGCGTCGTCTCCTCATCAGGTCCTGAATAAAGACGCCAGTGTAATCTCCATCTAGTACAGGTTCTGTCACAAGGTAGCCGATTCGACTCTGCAATAAGTCAACAACTAACCAAACGAGAATGAAGTGTGAATTGTTAGTTTGGCCTTTGAATGATTTATATTTGTACCAGTTCTTGATTAATCTTCAGTAGGTACGAGAATACATGAATATGTACAAGTTGCGACAGCTTATAAATTTCGTTGATAACAGGACCCCAGGAGAATACACCTTTTGCCGATTTACTGTTCATCATAAGACTTATTCTGTTTTCAGTTAATGTGTGGTTTACTCTGCTTGAGTAAACAATACAGAGTCACAAGCCGTGTCCTTAGGGTGTAGAAAGAAGGTTCGTGTCCTTAGGGTGTACTTAGTTTGGCAACTTGCTTAACATCTTCACAAGCAACATTTTCAGCCCAGGTGCACATAAGAACCTGCCTGCTTATTGGAGGGAAATTCTCATGGTAGAGACAAAAGAAAATATGTTCAGTTTGGACCGGCAATCATACTGCTAATATATTAACCAAACCTTAGTGCTCATATCGCAGAAGCATCCGTCATAGTCATGTTGAGTAGTATGGAAAACTGACGACCCAACATGTGAAAACTATTTACCACTAAAATTTACCTCCTGGTAAGCTAGCATAAACTAACTTCCCCAAATTAACTCTACTTAGTTAAGCTACATTATGTGGTGGATTCATTTCTTTACCTTCATGAGACCAGAAACTAGGAAATATAATTTGTGAAGTACAGACGGTTCCTGTCCGTTGGGAACAGGCAGACTTTCCCGACCATCGACTCCTGTCGGTACATTCCTGACGGTTTTTGGCGCTTTCCTGATGGTTTCTGGCCGTCAGGACTATTCTGCGCTGTGGTACGTAGCGTACTACCAAGACCAAAAGATGTCGTATATATGAACAACAACATACTATACTGGGCCTTGAAGATTTCCAAGTCTATCAAGCTTCTAGAGAACCTAACTTAATTTAATTGCAAAATTCCTCACTTCTATTTCTATATGTGGAGAGCATTTCAAATTAAACCTCTTGTTTTTGGAGCTTTTCATTTGAAGCTTGAACTAGAGGCAGTTTTCTCACTTCCGTAGACAACTCCAATAATGTTGCCAAATGCTTGTAGTGAGAGTATACGCCAAGGCTGTAGCCAAATAATCCAGCCATGCCAATCATGCCGAGGGAGTAGACCAAATGTCCCTGTAGCCTTGCCAAAGCGGTGCTGGTATCCAATCAAGTAGATCGTCGTCATGTGATTCGCCTCGACGATAACACCATGCAAGATTTGCAGTGTCAGCATGCTAGTCCAGCAGTGATAAAAGATTTAGTACATGACATATATAAAACATAGCGGTCTGGTACAAGCCCTCAGGGCTAAATCGACAATGAGAACAGCTACGCAGCGGTAGCTAAATCATCGGGTCCACTCCCGCAGGCATCCTTGAGCGCACGCATAATCCCTTCAATCGTACCATCCATCCTGGTTGAACTCGTACTCAGAGTCTTCTCCTGTGTACCCAAAATCTGTCCCCAAGGAAATGGGACAGGTCCACGTCACCAACCATAATATGAAGCAAGCTTTATAGTGGCCTATTCTAGTAATAAAATATTCAAGGAATAAAAGCTGGGGGTTTCCTATGCGAGCAGCAGCAATAAACCCAAGTTCATCTCATCTCCAGCACCTTTCCTCACCAGAGAGATCACACTCCCCAAATCCCACCATCATCCTCACATCCACATCGGGCTCGTCCTGCCTTAACAGGTTCCCGCAAATAACATCCACCAACTCCTTTCACACACTAGTCGACTTGGTGAGCTCCCTCCCCACCTTGTCTCAACAGCCTCAGCTGGACCAACCTCTCGTAACCCAAACCAAGGATGAGGAAAGAAAGCAGAATCCCATGCTAGTCTCGAGCAATTCAGATGCGGTCGTCCATAACCGTGGATACGGCTATACGTATAGTTTTCACTCTACAGAGGTTGCGCTCCTGGAACCATCCGGGCTGCAGCTGGGGATCAGCCAACTTGAGACACAACCCACAGCAAAGACCCTAAGAAGTAACGGTGCCATACTGCCTCCCTGGGCTCGGGAAACAATCTGAGCTAACAGCTGCCGCAGGGTCGTGAAACCTTCCCACCGGGGCTAGTCGGGGGCCGTGGTAAATCAGGGAGAGTACGCCGCAACGAGTCCCCCTTACACATATCAAACTCGAATCTCCTACAGGTCTGGCACCGCACTAAGTAGGCTTGTTGGAACCCTCCCCATTCTGGGTAGATGGTCAGCACTGTAATCCACGTCTGAAAGACGGCCTCGACTCGGTCCTTAATTGTCGGTAAAGCGAGTATCAACGTCAAAGCGATCCACCGCAACGGTCCGCAATCGGCACCCATGACAGGTATTGCCGCCCAACTCCTCAAAAGTAACCAAGAACCATGTACCCGCAATAGGTACTCCGTAGGGACTACCCGAGTGGAGCCCCCAAGCACCCCGATCAAACGATCGGGTTGTTATTACTCGCTTACACCGCCTAGCTGCACTACTCCTCCCAAACCACCCACAACTCACGCCAAGAGGATCAATCACAGCCATCCCAACACATGCATAGCATAGCATTTAATATTAAGTGGATAATAGGATGGCAAGGTAACAGGATAATAACAAAGGCAGTGCAGGTTCATCATGCGATTAAAGTAAAGCGCTAGCATTCTAATAGCATGTCTATTAGGTATTTTAGAGATTGGTCGGGCGTGAACCTGGGTAGGCTTCTTCGTCCTCCTCATAGCAGTTGTCGGGGTAGTCCGGCTCCTCCACGAACTCCGGTGCTCCTAAGGTTGCGTAAGCTAAAATAAGACGCGGCTACTATCATAGAAACACCAAAACAGCGAGAAAGGATGACCCAAAGAACACTAAAACACCAAACTCTACACTAACGTGTAGGTCATGATTTTAGAAAAATATAGAAACTGGTTTCATATTTTTCTGAGCTACGGTTGATTTATTATTAATTTTCGAAGTTTAAAACATTTTCTGAAAATATTAAATAATTCCGAAAAAGAAAAACACTCATAAATCAGCCTGCTGACGTCATCATGACGTCATGCTGACGTCAGCAGTGGGGTCCGCATAGGGTGACGTCAGCAGTGGGCCCTGTGGAGTAGCGGTCGTTTTAGAACTAATCATCCGGTGGATTAGAGCTCGAGATCGATCTGATAGGTCTATCATCGTTGACAAAGCTCATTCCTTCTTCATGGAACCCGAATCGGCTATCTAGCCGTATTCGGCAGTCCCTTAACGAGTGAAACACGTTCGTAGAACATTCGGCAGAGGCATTTTGCGGTCGGGAATCCATCATCGATTCGGCAAGGAAGCTACTCTATGGAAAGCATTCGAGAACGCGTGATGACGTGGATTAAATATAAGGAAGAGGCCGATTTGATGAAGAATACGAGATGAATACGACGTTTCGACGTATTTCTTTAGAAATAAACGTTTTGTAATCGTAGTCGATTAGGAATCGTGTCAAAACCAAGGTATAAATATAAACCCATGGTGTAGGGAATCCTTCGGGTAAATGAATTACTACCCAGTTCTTAAATACATAATGTTTAAAACAGCGATTCTACGCCTGACGGGTTCGAGGGTATCTAGACATGCGGTAGACTAGTGCTTTTAAACCTATGCATTCTTGTTTATTAGAGATTTACGATCGTGCTTTCACATTTATCATGCTTTATGCCCGTTAATCGGTTGTATTTAAGTATTGTAACGATCATCTAATTAAATACCGATCTTTCATCATGATGACGTCATGCGGTCGGCAGTATGCTTTCTTACGCGCTCTGCCGAATATGCTGTGAATGCCTGTATTGCTGACAGATAGCTTGTTCATAGCTAGATGTCGATCAAGATTGGCTTTGCAAGCCGTAGAGATGGAACTGTCTGGTACCAGCCGGCACGTTCCAGGTTTTATATCTAAACATTTTTTCTTTTCTTTGTCAGTTTCAGGGAAAATTGACTGGCACATTTCCGGATTCGAACGCTCGAGCCACGTGTGAAGCCAGCTGATTCGGCTTGCTGTGTGCTTGGCGTGAACTGCAGATTTTACGTTAACACACTTTTTGGCACACCTGGTGGGACCACAAGCTTTGAAGATGCCTGATTTAAAGGATATTATGGACGTCACTCTTGAAGAATTACCTGAGGAGCATCAACAGATGGTGAAGACTGCTGCAGAACAGTTCATTAAGAAGTGTTTGCTGTCTTTTGCCAAGAACAGGAGTGGTGCACCGTTTCTCAAGACAGACCTACCAAGAGTTCTGCTGCCTGGACAATATGATCTTAATGAAGAAGAAGAAAAATATTTGGCAAGAAGGGCAATGGTGTCCACCTGGCTTAAGGAAAAGCCAAAAGAGAAGAGTACAACGCTTGAGGAATCAAGAATTAAAGCAAGCAAGGCCTAGGATGAAATCAGTATGGCGTCGACAAGCATATGGGCAAGTTGGTGGACCAATATATTTTAATGTTCAAAAACCTCATGGTAAAGGAGCTGCTGAAGAAACTGGAACTTCTGGTTCCAAGGGTGTGAATGGTCAACCAGTTCAACAAGATCCTCAGCAAGCGATACCAAAACCTCGCACATATGGTGAGGCGGCATTCGGCACCACAGCAAATCCACCTGCATCTGCTTACAAGATATCTCCTTTGAATAACAGGTTGCAAAGGGATATGTATGGGAATGGATATACAAAATTCATGGATTATAATGCTATTGATGCTCTCCCGAATCCATGATATGCTAATACAGGGATGCCCATTGGAAGGCCAGGAAATCAAGACACTAATGTTGACTTTATGGTACAAAAAATGGCCGATGTGTTGCAAAATCAATTCGGTCTGAAGCCCAAAAATCAGGGGTACATGTACTCCTCTCCTTTCCCAGAATGGTACCAAAGAGTGTCATTGCCTAACAGAGTCAAGGTTCCTACAGAATTCACTAAATTCTCAGGGCAAGATGATACTAGCACTGTGGAGCATATAGCTAGATACTTGATGCATGATGCAGCTTGGAGAAGCTTCGGCAGATGAAGCTTTTAGAATCAGATACTTTCCTTTGTCCTTGACAGGTCCAGCATTTACATGGTTTGCTTCTTTGCCTGCTCAATCAATTTGTACTTGGAAGGATCTAGAGCAAAAGTTCCATGCTCATTACTATACTCGCAGCACTGAGAAGAAATTGGTTGATCTGACCAGCTTAAGACAGAGAAATAGTGAAACACCTACAAAATTCCTCAGGAGGTTTAGGGAAACAAAGAGCATGTGCTTTTCTCTGAACATACCTGATGATCAATTGGCTGGTATGGCTGTAGCTGGGATGCTGCCTGCAATTCGGGAAAAGCTATTCGGGATGGAGTTTGAAGATCTGGGTCAGTTGTCACAAAAATTGGCATTGATGAGTAACCAAGCGTTTGGTTTCAAGAAAGATGGCAGATTTGTCAAATACAATGATGTGGCTGATATTTACAATCAATTCCTTGAAAGAGAAGATCAAAGAGATGAGTATGAAGACAATGAAGAGATAGCTGCAGCAGAAATAGTATGGGGTAAAGAGCCAGTTACAGTGAACCAAAAGTGGATTAAACAAACCAAGGGCACATATGATTTTGATGTGACTAAGGCAGACAAATTGTTTGATTTCCTTGTGAAAGAAGGCCGAATCAAATTACCAGAGGGGCACTCTATGCTTCGGCATGATGGTGTGAAAGATAAGAAATATTGTGGATTCCATGATAGAAATTCTCATTCCATCAATGAATGCAGAGTCTTTAGAGTGAGGATTCAGAAAGCTATCCAGGAGGGGCATCTAAAATTTGACAATAAAATGAAACTGGACAGTAATCCGTTTCCTCAGAATATGATTGGTTTTTCAGTCAACATGGTGAATGCTGTAGAGCCTGAAGAAAAAGGAAAGATGAAAGTTTTGACTTCACAAAAGGCAAAACAAAATGGCTCAGTTGATCCCGCTCGGCAAATCACGATTGAGCAAATTCACAAGAAAGAACCTCGTTCCTCGAACAGTCGGTCTGAAATAGGAGAATCTTCCAAGCCAAGAGTTACCACACGTATTCTCCTCAATAAATGGCAGCGTCAGCAAGAAAAAGAGCGCTATCAGAGGCGAAAATATGAAGAGGAGAAAAGAAGACACGAAGAAGAAATGTATAGGGAAGAACAAGAAGAATACATTCGGGAACAAGAACGTGCACATTGGGGGTGTGCATTTTTCAGACACTGTTGGAATGACGGTTTAAAGCTTCCCACGTGGAACAATTGTCCTGAATGCAATGATAGACGTGATGAATACAGGCAGGACACTGTCAATCGCCGATCTGTCCATGAAAGAATTGGCAGAATACATCCTAGTGATAATCGGCCTTTTGAGGCATATGATAATGATAATCAAACGAGGAAGAGGTATGCTGACCACAGGTGGATTGATCATGAATAGGAAGATGATCATGGTTATATATGGCAGAAAGGACAGTGGTGCCCACCTGGTTTGAGGAAGAGCCAAAAGAGAAGGGTGCAGCGCCTAAGAAATCAAGAATTAAAGCAAGCAGGAACTAGGATGAAATCGATATGGCGCCCAAAAGACAGTCCTGATGAACATGGTTCTTCGGCTCCCACGTGCATGGTATGTTTCTTACCGAATGAGTTTATGGCTCCAGCTAATCAAATTGTACAGGAAGAAATATTGCCAGAGGTGGATGAAGCCGAACAATTGGGGTTAATGGCACAATTGATGCTGAATAAGCAAGCTACTTTCGATAAACCAACTAAGAATCGCCACATGAAGCCACTGTACTTAAGAGGATTTGTCAATGGGAAGCCATTAACCAAGATGTTTGTTGATGGTGGAGCTGCTGTCAATGTGATGCCATACACTATATTCAGAAAGCTTGGCATGGGCCCTGGAGATTTAACACCAACAAGCATAGTTTTGAATGATTTTGCTAGTGGTTGCATACCTTAGCCGAAAATTGCTAGATCCCGAAACAAGATATTCGGCTGTAGAGAGGCTTTGCTTATGTGTTTATTACTCATGTACAAAGTTTCGGCACTACTTGTTAAATGCCGAATGTGTTGTATATTCAAAATTTGATGTGATTAAGCACATGTTGTCTATGCCAATTTTGAATGGAAGGATTGGCAAATGGATTTTGGACTTATCTGAATTTGAATTAAGGATCGAATCGGCAAAGGCTGTCAAGGGGCAAATTATTGCTGACTTCATTACTGAACATCATGATACATCAATAAATTTGCTTAACATTATTCCTTGGGTATTATTCTTCGATGGATCTTCATGCATTGTAGTCGTGTCCGACTAGGAGTTGTATCAAGACCTGGGTATAAATACAAACCCATGGCAATTGTAACAACACAACAACGAATCAATCAACACAACAAACCGGCCATGCGCCACCTATCGAGTCCTTAGTCGAGTCGTCGAGTCCTTCGAGAGGAGCCATCGATCCGTCGACCTCCGTAAGTACCGGCAACCTTGTAAGATATCTGACCTCAAAAATGATATCCTAAGGAATTACTATGAAGAATGCAAGCAAATTTTGAAGAGCTTTCAATCAGTAATTCTACAACACATTCCTAGAGGGGATAATGAAGAGGCAATTAGATTGGCTCAAAGTGCATCAGGATACAGAGAAAATCAAGAGATATTTACCACTGATGATTGTGCTTTAGGGAGTGATCTGGCAGAAGGTGATTGGAGAAAAGAAATTGCCGATTATTTGGAAAATCCATCCCAGAAAGTTTCTAGAAAGCTCAGGTATAAAGCTATAAAGTTTGTTCTTCTTGATAAAGATTTATATTATAAATCCCTGGATGGGGTTTTATTACGTTGCTTAAATCAAGAAGAGGCAAAGACGCTAATAAGCGAG
>OAMR01000286.1:682907-694660 GCA_900205405.1 Echinochloa crus-galli | reverse complement strand
GTAAGGAAGATGCCGATTTGATGAAGAATACGAGATGAATACGGCGTTTCGACGTATTTCTTTGGAAATAAACGTTTTGTAATCGTAGTCGACTAGGAATTGTGTCAAAACCAGGGTATAATATAAACCCATGGTGATTGTAATAGGGATCGAACAATCTTACAATAAACCGGCCTTGCGCCAACTTTCGAGTCTTTTGGTCGTGTCGTCGAGTTTCTTTCGAGGGGAATCATCGATCCGTCGACCTCCGTAAGTATCGACAACCTTGTATCATGCTTAGTATCATGCGGTGGATTTAAGCTTGGTATAAGAAGGCTTTCTTGTTAGATCATGAGCCATGCGGTAGGCTAAGGTTTAGCTTGAAGCAAGTTGATCAAATTGTTGAATTCTTCTCCTTATTATGCCCAAGCTAATGGACAGGCAGAGGCTTCTAACAAAATTATGATCAAAATTATACAGAAGAAAAATGATCAGAAGCCAAGGAAGTGGCATTCGGTACTCAATGAAGCACAGTGGGCTTACCGAATGGCCCCTCATGGGTCTACAAAAACATCTCCTTATGAATGAGTATATGGACATAATGCTATCTTGCCATGGGAAGTACAATCAGATTCAAGGAGGATAAAATTGCAGAAAGATTTAAGTGGGATTTGGTTTGGAAAGCAATATTGTCGATTGGGACTAAATACAGTGCATTCGGCAAGTGGTCCCCAAATTGGGAAGGTCCTTTCAGAGTGGTTAGATGCGTGCCTGGAAATGCATACATTTTGAAAACTTTACTGGGGGAAGAATTCACTGCTGCCATCAATGGAAGATATTTGAAGAAATATTATCCAAGTGTTGAAATTGATCGTTGATTAGTATGCTAATTATCAGGATGAAGTCAGATAGCCGGCATTCGGGAAGGACCCGCCTTCAGAACAAAAAAAATTCCAAAGGGAAAATGGCCAATACTAGAGTGTATTGCCTTTAGTGCACACAAATTACATCACAAGAGCAATAAAATTATCACAAAAAAGGATGCAAAAGATAAGTTTTATTGCCGAAATTCCATAAATCCCTAGTACAAACTACTGGAAGAGCCTGTTTAAGACAGACTGGGGATGGATGGAATCGGAAATGGCGGCACCATGGCCATCAAGACGATCAATGGAGGCTTCAATGTCGTCGATGTCCTCTGGGTTGCCGTTGGCGAAACCGACCGGCATCCTGGAATAATTGGTGCCGGTGCGGGTCGACATGGCAACCAAGCCCAAGGCGGCACCCAGGCGAACGCCATGGAGAGCCACCTCGTCGACACGGCCTGCCACCGCGCCAAGGCGAGCCTCGGGTGTGTCCCCTTGGGCGTTCACCTTGTTCGCCAGATCCTCCACCAGCGCCTTCAGCCGATTGAGCTCGGCGTCATGATCTGCGAAGTTACAAAGGGGCAACAGATTAATATCATTTAAAGACAGATTGAGATTAAGCAAATTGCAGGGCTCACCGTCGATGGTGTCGAGCAGCTGTTTACGCTCGTGCTGCCACTCAAGGTCAGCAATCCCAGCTTGTTTGGAGATAATCTCCAGCTCGTGGCGCGTCTCGTCGCGCTCCCTCCTGAAGCGACGGGCGTCGCTATCTGAGTAGCGAAAATCGTCCGATTCAAGAGTTCGATTAGACGAACTGGAGGAATCGGACGCCGCAGCAGGAGCTGCAGGAGCTACGGCTGGAGCCGCGGCCGGAGCAGCGACGGGGTTCCATTGGATTAACCTGAAAAAACAAAGAGATTTGTCAAGAAAGGAGGGCAAAATCTCGAGAAGAACAGAAAGAGGCAGGCAGTCAATCACCTGCGGCGAGCGCCGGCGCGGCTTCCTTCGGGCTCGTCGGCGGCCGGTCGCCTTCCGTTCGCCATTGGGGTTTTCTTGAAGTTTACTGTGCTTGGGGAAAAGAAGAGCTCGAAGAAGGCGAAAGACTTGGTGAGGAGATAGCGGTACTCGATGTGTTTATTTATAGAAACCGCAGAGGTAATCGTGGCCAGAGATCGTGGCGCGCATCCCAAAAACTCGGAAGGTGGAAAGGGTTCTCAAAACTGAACGGTTTCGTTGTCGTTTGGGATTCATGCTGATGTCACATTCGGTTCGACCAGATTCGGTTTTACTGAGTTTTTCGGGATTAACACTATAGGAGCCAACATTGCCGAATGAGTCATTCACAATGAAACAAAGCAGAAGTGCAGATGGTGGAAAATGCAGAAGTGATCAAGCATTCGGCTATTCAACTGTTTGATACAAATCATACACCCAAGTACTTTGAGATTACATTTTTGGCATTTAAAATCATATTGCTGATATTCTCTAGTAATTGCTTGTCAGCTTCTTGGGTCTTGGCCAGAGCAGAAAGTTTGGCTTTGAGCTGCTTCTCTTCATCCATAGCTGCTGAAGCCTCCTTGCACAGCTCCTCTGTCAGACCAGGAATTTCGGCTATCTTCTTTCTATCAGCTTCAATTTCAGCCGATAAGTTTTTCAATTCAGCCTCTAATTCAGCTTTCCTGGTCTCTATCGACTCAAGTGCAGACTGTAGGCCAGCTAACAGTTCTTTGTTGCTCTGAGTTCTAGAGTGCAAATCTTTCACAGATTTTATGGCTATGGCCCTCCTTTGCTCCAAGGCTGGTTGAGCGGATTGATTCTTCAGAGCCTGCTTCACTGCAGCATAATAATTGTCTAGCTTGAAAACTGGATCCAAAGAAGTCTTGATATCAGCAGGGAGATCTTGATCAATGGAATCCAGCACATCCCTTAGAAGATCAGCATCCTTGACTTGGTCTTGAATATCTTTTTGCAGCAAGGAGAGAATGTCTTTCAGTTTTGATTGATTTCCTTCTGATATAGCTCGACTAGAAGATGTTTCTTCTCCTTGTTCAACAACTAGATCATCCAAGGCAAATGAATAGCTGGATGTTGAAGCAGATTTCTCCTGAAAAAGAAATTCTTGATGAAGTTAATAATGATTTGTTGGGGAATTGAGAAGATTGGATGGCTTTGTTTACCTCTGTTCTGGTTTCCTGAATAGGAGAAGGAGATCTCTCAGGATCAGCAGAAGGGCCCTGCATATCATGCTGAGGAGAAATTGGGGAATTCCTTGGTGAAGGTGCAGCTTCTAGTTGAGGAAGAGGTGAAGCTGGAGCTGAATCATGCTGAGAAGAGGGGCTCTCCAAGACTTGATCCATGGGAGCTTGTTCTACAACTAAAAAGGGAATAAATGCCGATGAAAGGAATGAGTGAGATAAGTAAAATTTTTTACCGGTTGATGGAGCATCGGCAGAATCTGTAATGGCTATTGTCTGCTGTGTCCGAGCCTAAAATCATAAAAACAGGGATGAGCATGATTAAAGTAGCATTATACTTGAGGGAAAAGACTATGACCTGAATGAGTCTTTTGTTGGTTGTTCTCTTCTTCTTGGGAGCTGAAGAAGCAGGCAAAGAAGAAGTCTTTCTTTTTGCAGAAGATCGCCTGGTAATAATTGGGTCTAGAGTGGCCTGTCTAGACATCAGCTGAGCCAAAGTAAGAGATTGATGCCCCAGAGCAGATATTGGGCCTGCAACCTTATATTGAATCGTCCTGGCTAGAGGGGCGGGTACTGTGTCCTGAAAAATGACAAGATTACAACCAAAGGAAGAAATGTTATTAAGAACAAATGAGAAATGAGCATTGTTACCTCTGAAGTCGGTTGATAGCCAGGCATCAACTCAAGGCAGAGAAGGTGGACTGACACATTGAAGGTATGATCATGAAATTCTTGCCACCAAGGGGTAAAGGAGGGATGGACAGATGTTATTGGTACAAAAGGATCAGGTGCATAAATGGTTGTACAACATTTGTAATGAAAGATCCTTCTTGTCTCTATGGAGTCCTTGATAATCTCCCTAGGCTTAAGAAATTCATGAAGAAATAGCCTTGGGGGCACTTGGCCACATCCTAATTGCCTAGCCATCATGTTTGGCTGATAGTACTTAAAGGTACTTTGAACAAGTCTACCTCCATAGAATTCTGCTGGCAGAATGCAAGGTTGAATGAAGGCATTAAAGATTGTTGTGGACTGTGCATCTGTGCATCCAGTATCAAAGCTAAACTCACAAGGGAGAGTAAGATTGTCATTGTCTGAATATGGAAACCAGATAGGATAAGCAAAGCCCCTGAAGAAAAGTTCAAACAATTCACCAATGTTCTTATTAACAGACACAGTGGAAGCAGCTTCTCCATAAGTCTGACAACCTTTGGTGCTTTGAGCTTCTCCTTCCTTGTAATTGATTGAAGGGAAGAACTGATTGTTGAGATCAATGGCGACAATCTGATGCATATACAATTGCAACCACATCTGGACAAACCACCAGGGACCACTGACACAAGGGATTTTGCTGCTAGTGTGCATTAGATGAGTGGTTTGGTGAAGCATATGGTAAACACTTCCTAGGAAATACTTCCCAAGGGGAATAAGGGTGCCAGCAGCTAAATCTTCAGCCATCACAATGTGATTAATATGATTCAAAGTTGGCTCATTGGCTTTGCTGCAAAAGATGAATCTGCACAGCCACATATTCAGAAAGGCCCTGTATTCAACATCTGTCAGAGGGCCGTCAGACATATGATTCTGGATATATTTCTTATATCCAACTCCTGTTTTCACTCCTGTCTGCTTGGAGGAGCCTTTGTACTTATGTGGGCACACGGTTCCTGCAACATTCAGACCGGTCATCATGTAGACATCAGCCAGAGTGGGAGACATCGGTCCATGACTGAAGAGGAAAGCATTTGCACCATTGGACCAAAAATGACAAGCTGCAATTAGAAGGCTCTCATTCTTGGGCGTCTCGGCTAAGGATAGCTCTAGACAATGTGAGATGCGAAGATTATCCCAGTTCTGTGTTTGGGGGCTTTTATCATCAAAAACCCTCCTGTACCAGTTTCTCCAGCCAGCAATTGGGGGCAAAGGCCAGTTCTTGAAGGCATCTTGCCATTCGTGAGGCTTCGTCAGAGAGGTCTTGAAAGGAATTCTTTGGGATTCGGCCGCAATGAGCTCAGAAGGGTCTGAAATTCCTACGGGCCCAAGGAAATAAGATATGGCTTTCTCTTCAATGGGAATCAGGAGTTCGGCATCGAAGGCCTATCAGAAACAAGAAAGAAGCGAAAGAAAGATGTAAAAGAGCGATTCAAAAGAAAAGCGAAGCAAGCTAATACCGAATGAGCTTAAGGGGAATGAAATTTACCCGGAGGACTTGATCTTGGTCCGCCATTTGGGGATTGAAGCTTGAAGAAACTGATGAACTAGAGTTTTGGATCCAGGCGAGGTTCCAGAGATTCGAGCAGGAAAGATGAATATTGAAACGGTTCAATCCAGGAATGTTGCGTGTTTCTAGTCAATTCCGAGATAAAGATATCTTTTATCCCGAAATTGAAGGGGCATGTGTTAACACCAAAAATTGGCACCAAGAAGAGACTGACATGTGGGCCGAAAATGGTAAAAATATCGCTCGAAGAGAGAAGTTTTCTTCAAGAACATTCGGCAGAGGCATTTTGCGGTCGGGAATCCATCATCAATTCGGCAAGGACTTCTATGAAGACAGATAGCCGGGTATCATGCGGTAGATGCAGGTTTTTGGGTCGTTTTAGAACTAATCATCCAGTGGATTAGAGCTCGAGATCGATATGATAGGTCTATCATCGTTGACAAAGCTCGTTCCTTCTTCATGGAACCCGAATCGGCTATCTAGCCATATTCGGCAGTCCCTTAACGAGTGAAACACGTTCGTAGCTTTTGTTTTAAATAATGAATGCTTTTAGCCTTCCACGTGTAGAGTATGTCATGCGGTGGACTGATCTAATCTTGGCTGGTGGTGTGATTTCAAACAAATTGTATCATGCGGTGGATTAATTTGTTTGGTATCTCTAATAAACAAGAATGAGGATTCAAAAGTCTAGGGTACCTAGACATGCGGTAGACTAGTGCTTTTAAACCTATGCATTCTTGTTTATTAGAGATTTACGATCGTGTTTTCACGTTTATTAAGCTGTATTCTCGTTAATCGGTTGTGGTTAAGTACTGTAACGATTATTTAATTAAAAACCGATCTTTCATCATGGTGACGTCATGCGGTCGGCAGTGTGCTTCTTACGTGCTTTGCCGATTATGCTATGAATGCTTGAATTACTGACAGATAGCTGGTCTATAGCTATATGTCGATCAAAATTGGCTTTGCAAGCAGTAGAGATGGAACTGTCTGGTACCAGCCGGCATGTTCCAGGTTTTATATCTAAACATTTTTTCTTTTCTTTTTCAGTTTCAGGGAAAATTGACTGGCACGTTTCCGGATTCGAACGCTCGAGCCACGTGTGAAGCTAGCTGATTCGGCTTGCTGTGTGCTTGGCGTGAACTGCAAATTTTACGTCAACAGCCGGGTGCACAGGATCCGGTGTGGCCGACTCGGGATCTACTGTGGGCGGTCATGTGTGCTAGTGCTGTGGTCTTCCGTGTGGCTCGGCCGGCTGCGCCCGCGGCGCGCTCTGGTGCGCGGCCAGCGGCGACGTTCGCCGGCGGTGATGGCCGGAAAAGGCTCGGTGCGGGTCTAGGAGCGGCGGAAGAGCTTCGCTAGAGTTAAGTGGTTCGATTTGGCCGGAAAAAGGCTGAGGCTCGGCTGGAGTTTTGGCCTCCCGACGCGGCGACGGCGGCGCAGACTTGGCGCCACGGCGGCCGGTGGCGATTCAACGAGGCGAGGCTCAGCGGGGTTCCTGCTCAGGTAAAAGAGCTAGCTCGGGCTCGCGTACACAAGGATAAGCCTTGGCCGCGGCCTTGGCGCACGCACACGCGGGTGGAGCTCCAGGCTCGTCCGCGGCGCGGCCATGGCGCTCGCGCGCTCCGGGCAAGCCCGGTGCGGCGACCACAGCGGCCGGGTTGCAAGGCGACGGCGGTTTGCAGGTGCGAAAGGGGCGCGAAGGGAACCTGCAGAGAAGAAGGCACGGCTCGAAGACCGGCACCACAGACGGCTAGCAGAGCGGCGGCGGAAAGGGGAAACAGGGGGAAAAAGGGGGTGCTTCGCGGGCGGCTCACCATAGGGTACGTAGACGATCGCTGCAGCTCGGCGAAGGGGTGCGGTGCTCCGGCGGTCGTCCTCGTCCACGCAGCGTCCCGGGTCCGGCTCCGCTCCGGCAGCTCCACGGGCGGCGGCGCCCGCAGCTTTGGCTTGTCGTCGGGGGCTTGCTCCGTTCTCCTCCGCGGCTCCCTTGGTTCACCTTCCTCTTCTCCACTCCTCTCTACTCCTCCCCCTCACCTCACACTCTCGGATTGAAGACGGGAGAAACCCCAATTGGGGTGGCGGCGGCTTGAAGGGGAGAGCTCCCTGGGCGGCGGCTTTATAGGCGGAGAGGGGCTAGGGTTTTGCGGGCGCGGACGGATGGGGCGGCTCGGCGTCCGTGCCAGGGCCACTCGTCGCGATCGCGACGGGCCACACTTGCCAGGGCGCCAGGATTGGCTGGCGGCGCTGCTTTTTGCCGGGGAGAGAGAAGAAGGAGGGAGGAGGAAGAAAGAGGAATAGGAGCGGTGGGGCCCGCTCGTCAGTGAGAGAGAGAGGTGAACGCGGGGGCGACGCGGCGGGGAAAAAGGTTGGGCCGCAGCCGGGCCGCAAGGCCGGCTGGGCTGGTTGGCTGGGTTTGCTCGGGAAGATAGTTCGGGGTGGTTTTCCGGACTTTTGCGTTAGATTTGGCCCACGAGCAGTTAGAAGGTTTGAAAATTAATTGGCCAAGTTAGTGTTTGAATTCAAATCTAGAATTTGAATTCAAACCAACCAAAAACCCAAATAAAACCAAATGAACTCCAAATCACACTATTTGATCCTTAGCACTTCAAATTATTTTTAATTAATTTAAATATTACCTAAGAGCAAAGGGAGCAAAAAGAGAACAATCCTATATGTTTGTTTGCATGCACTCAATTCCACCAAAAATTTTTAAATTCTCATTTTTGCATTCCAACAAATCCTAGGGTGAAATTTAGGGTTGTTACAAGTAGAGAGAGAGAGGTCAACGAGAAACGACATCCTGAAAATGAGGCAATAGGCCGGTGTCCTAGGTGTAGCGTAGCATAGCACACATGCGGAGCACACTATGCATAGTTGCATACCATACTGAGACGACTGTTGCCAAGAACGACATAGAGGTGCTGAGGTGGTATTGGCTCTGTCTTCCTTTGGGCTCGTCTTCTCTGAAGGAGGATGATACAAGAGGACTGCGGCGGTGGAATTTTCCACACGCGCCGGTGACTGCCGTTGTTCAGCTAGGTGATACCCTAATTAACCCGTGGCGTAGACCATGTCGATATGCATAACGGCCATGGCCATGCGAGAGGGCTCAGGTGTGGGCGATGGCGGCGGTGCTCGATCAGTGATTCAGTGGACAGTGTGCAATGTAGCGCATCGTCTCGACGAGGAGGATGACGGTCCATAGACCATAGTGCGAGATAGGAACCGATGATGATCGAGAACACCCACACGACGCTCCGTGGGCTGCCAGCGATGGGCCACAAAGCCAGCAACGTCTCACGACGGCGTAGAGCTCCACAAATTGGCCTTGACATGCTAGGATCTGAGCAACTTTGATGTGTTTTCCCCATGAATCTCTGACAGATTCAGTTTGAATTTGAGGACCATGTGTGTCCAAGGGACCGAGAGGATGGTCGCTTCCTAGTGACGAGTGATTAACAACGTTGTGTGGACTGACGTTCGCCTTGGCTCAAGTATTGAAGATGTAGAATGCGGCTAGGTTTGCATTGGTGCAGGTGAAGAACAAGTGCATTGGAGAGACAAGTTGCTTGGTTCGAGGGACCCGGTGGCCGATGGGATCAAGTGCGGTTCACATGGTGCAAGAACAAGCAATGCAACGTGGAAGAAGGTGATCTTAGCCGGTACATTGGACGCGGACGAGTCAAGGAACGAGGCAAGACCGAGTAAACTGTCCGGGCGCCGGAGGTGAAAGGCTTGGCGTGCTCGAAGTTTGTTGGTTTGGCCACAAAACCAGCGGTGGAGGTTTTCTTCATTTGGGCCACAAAACCAAGTGTGAAGACCTGGTGGGAAGAAAGCGGTGTGACCGGTTGGGAGAACCGGTCTGACCGGTTTCTGGAATCCAGTTTGACCAGTTTCCGTCCTGTGCATCATGAAACTTCGAAGTGGAGGACACGCGGCGTGATCGTGGAGGTTGCGTCGGAGGGAAGCAACTCCAGATGGATGTGTGTCCAGCCGGAGGAGAAATATCTACAACTTCCAGTTTTGTCCTTGAGGGCGTGTATCTTCTAGTTAAGTTGTACGGGTAGTTTAGTCTTTCGTCAGCGGCTATATATACTCACCTAGTGGAAGATAGCAGTCATCTCTTGGAACCCTAGTTCATTAGCTCTTTGTTTTCCTAGGCTAGCCATGAGCTTTCATGTTGTGAGAAAAGACAGGAGATGACTTATCCACTTCGATTTTCCTCCACTTTCAAGTGGGTTGGATGAATGGAGAAGGTTATCCGTTGTAAAGAAATTGACCTCGTTATATGAAGAGAATTCGTGGTGGTGAATCCTTGTGTTCTTGTCTCTCTCACATTTTTCCTTTTTGTGGATTTTTGGGGAGATTTTTATTCTTTGAATTTGAGGCCGTTTCCTTACGAGATTTTGTTGCGGATTCACTCATGGGTCTTTGTTGATCCTTCTCTAGTGATTTGGGCCTCTAATTCCTCGAAAAATGCCTTTGATTTGGTGGATTTCGGTTGAACCCGAGAAAAGGGAGTTCGTGTCTTTGATTCTTGATTCCTCTTGTTTTGATGCATTTTGGGAGTTGATTTCGGAGCCATGACTAGTTCATGAGGTATCCAACATTTCCCCAAAGTCTCACTTGAATCCGTGGAGCGAACCGGTAGATCGGTTGGGGATAAGATCGAGTCTTCCTCGCGAGTAGAATTTTCCCGTGTCTGCCTGGGAAATCGGTCTGACCGGTTTGAGAAACCGGTTGCTGAAAGTGCTAAGTGCTGGTTTTCTTGCTTCTAGCCGTCATCTGGTCAAGTGTTGGCCTGAAGATTTTCCTTGGAGTGTTTAGAGCTTGTCTGTCAGGTTGCAGCTCTGGTTTTGGTTTTCTGGACGAAATCGATCTGACCGGTTTTGGAAACCGGTCTTATCGCTTTTGGTCTGTGTGTTGTACTTTGCTTCGAGTGTTGGTTTCCGCTGTGCTTTAGTTGTTGATTTGCTCGAAGACTTGTTCCTAGGTCCAAAAGTGTTTCAGTGACTTCGTGAATTTGACAAGGAAGTGAGTTGGATGACATTAAAAGTGATTTTGAGATATAGGCCGAGTTCACTCGATTGAGAGAATTTTTATCAGCTCTCATTCACTCCCCGCTCTCTTGTCGCCGTTTCGATCCTTCAGAATTTAAAGTTTTCCTAAAATTGTGAAAGGTGTGTTGTTCTTTAGTTCATCTTAAAATTGTCATGGTTACTTAAGCTTTTTCGAATCTACTTTTTAGATCGATTAGGCCTTGGTGCTGTGAATCTTTGGCTCAAGTATGAAGATTTGAGGGAGAACTTTTCGTTTCTTTGAAGGTGGTGTTCTCGTTGTTCCTGTTCTGTTGCTGCGCAGGTTGAAGGGGAAGCGTCGGCACAGAACGTAGCGGCGCGTGGGAAGCCTTGGCCCAGGCTTGCGTGGTGTTCGCGGCCCAGCGGGGGAGCGCGAGCAGGCCAGGCAGAGCGTTGCAGGGGGAGCCCTCAGGGAGGCCAGCTCGCGTGGCCCAGCAGGCCATCTCGAGCGGCTCAGCTGCAGCTGTACAGCTCAACACGCACGGTGCTGTGCAGGCCTGCTGCTGTGCACGTGACCCAAGAAGCCCAGCCTTCACATGCAAGATACCTGGTGCTGAGTTTATTTTGGTTAATTTGTTCAATCATTCGTGTTGATCCTTGACTAGCTAAGTTACTGTTAGTTTCTTGCATTCTTGGGAATTAGTATAAGTGGTCTGGATATATTTTTTTAGCCAAATAGTGCTTAATTCTTCTGGTTATTTAAGTCGAGGCTCAATTAATGATTAATTAGTGTCTGAATTATGTATGTCAATACTTCCATGCTATTTTAGGATGTCAGTCATTTCTAGTGTGATCTTCTCACGATTTGACTTATGTCATCTTAACGATTAGAAGAGAGACTTTCTTTGTGTAATTGGAACATAGGTTTCAATTCTTACGAAGCATTTTTGATGCTTCCATTCACCCCCTCTTATCGCTGTTTCCGTGCTTCGATATAAACAGCGGCAAAATGATTTAGTTGTCTCTAGAGTCTCAAGCTGAGGCTCGCCTACCTATAAATAGCTTATCCAGTAGGGCGTGGTAAAGCCGCGTCTGGTTTTTATGGGGTGTGTTTATTTGTAAAAATGGTGGGTAAAATTTGGTCGAAAAGTCACATCGGACTCTGTAGCGCACTGTAGCATTTTTTGTTTGTTTGTGGTAATCATTGTCCTACTATGACCTAACTGGGCTCAAAAGATTCGTCTCGTCGTGTACATCAAAACCATGTACTTAGTTTTTTTATTTACCTATATTTAATGCTTTATGCATGAGGAGAGGGATTTGATGTGATAGATGAATAGTGAAATTTAGAGAGAGAATTTTGATAAGGTGGTGTTTAGATGTTGAATTTGGGAGGGTGAATTTGGGAGTATGATGTCTCTTCGTAATCATTGCGTCACTGTAGCATTTCGTTTGTATTTGTGAAAAATTG
>OAMR01000286.1:617888-682810 GCA_900205405.1 Echinochloa crus-galli | reverse complement strand
CATGTTATGACATTTTGATGTGATGGGGAATCTTTTTTTGCATAGTAAATTTGGGAGTGGAATTTTGGAACTAAACAGGCCCTAAGTTTGTGGGAACTAAAAGGGCCATGCTTCAGAATCTCAAGCCCAAGAGTCAGCTGTTCCTTGCCTTGAGTGAACAAGGATACTATATAGCAACTGTTAGTCTTGGCCGTCGTCTTCCATCTCACATTTACAGAGTGTTGGAAGCTAAGTCACACGCGAGGAGTAGAATAAGCAGCCGTGGGAGACTCCAGGATCCATCTTCAATTCCTTTATAAATGGCCTTGATAGTCACACTCAGGTCTTGTTTAGTTCCCAAATTTGGGAGTCAAATTTGGGAGTTTTGGGGTGCGTGCGCTGTAGCATTTCGTTTGTATGTATGAAAAATTATCCAAAAATTGATTAATTAGGCTCAAAATGTTCGTCTCGCAGAGTACAACAAAACTATGCAATTAGTTTTTGATTTCATCTACGTTTAGTACTCCATGCATGTTATGACATTTCGATGTGACGGAGAATTTTCTTTTTACATAGTGAATTTGGGTGTGAAATTTGGTATGTAAACGAGGCCTCAAGTGTGCAAACGCGGTGTGCCACACACTGCCACCTCCACCGGCAAGTGGATAGGTTAAAGTAGACTAGCTCTGGTCGATTGGCAGGCCAGAGCTGAAGTGTTTGGATGTTTCGCATTGTTTAGTTTCAAAAAAGCAAACCTCAAATTCTCTACGTAAAAAGAAAATTTCTCATCATATCAAAATATTATAACATACATAGAGTATTAAATATAGATAAAATTAAAAACTAATTGTATAGTTTTGTTGTACTCTGCGAGACGAATATTTTGAACCTATTTAATTAATTTTGAATAATTTTTCGCACATACAAACGAAATGCTACAGCGACACAATAATCTATACTAAAAAGAGAATTAGAATTGAAACTTTCTCACCAACAAAAGGCCCACCTTCCATCTATACCCCTCTCACAGAGGACCCACCTGTCAGGAAAGTAGGACGACAAAATTAGATGAAAACCAAACAAAGGAGGGGGGAGGGACATTCCCAAGTGTTTTTTCACCAAAACATCAAAACTTTTTTCACCTAAAAAAAGACCCACCTAAATATACCCACATTTGTACCCACGTCTATACACAATTACCCCGTATCGCTAATAGACAATAAATTAGAGAGCTTTCTCCATATAAATAAATGCCAACTATCTCTCTATATACATGAAAGAGCGAATATAAAGCATTTTTAAAAGCACTTCGTACGATTTGCCATAACCCACTAAAGTGACAATATTTTAGTACTTACATGTCATCAATAAACGTACGTGCTTCAGAATTGAGACACATACGTAGAACAAAGTTTAGCAAGCGAATTGAGACACATACGTAGAAGAAAGTTTAGCAAGCGCGTGCCACGCGGGCATTGCAACTAGTTACGAAAAGACGCTAAACTTTCAAATTTGGGGTGTGTTTAGATGCAAAAACACCCCAACCAAAAAGTCACATCGATATCACATCACTATCCCATCAAAACATTAAATATAGCAAAAGAGGCATGCATGGAACCCTAAAAGTGGGTAAATAAAAAAACTAATTATATGGTTTTGATGTACACGACGAGACGAATCTTTTGAGCCTAGTTAGGTAATGATAGGACAATATTTACCACAAACAAACGAAAAGTGCTACGGTGCGTCCAAGGTGCAATGTGTTGTCGGTGCCGGAGCCGGCGCGCGACGGGCCGCTGGGCTCGGGCTACGACGGCCTCTGCTTGCTCTGTCGTGGCATGAAAATTATTTGGATTGTATTTGATTTTCTTTTATTTACATCTAACAATAATGAAGGATCATTTTGTGTTTGAAACTGTTTTTATTTCACATACGAGCGCAAGTCCTTTTCATGTACAAGAGAAGTCCGGCTCGGTCTTGAGTCCACGTAGGACAACAGGCGGTGAAAATTGGATGTTTAGTACTCCAATAATGAAGGATCCTTTTGTGTTTGAAACTGTTTTTTTTTCACCCCGAGAGCAAAGTCCTTTTCACGTACGGGAGAAGTCGGCTTGGTCTTGAGAAATTGGATGTTTAGTACTCTGTATTAGGTATAAACTATTTGGTTGGTGGGTACGTGGGGTGGGTAAAGGAATTCCGTGGTGAGAAAAGTATGTTGGATCTAAATCCCGAATTGAGAGTCAACGGGAATCCTAACTAACTTAAATATTGGACCAAATGTAGACCGCTTGTGAAGTTGGTAAAAGGAGAAGGGCGTGCCACGCGCGCGTGCTCGGTCGCCCGGCCGTGGCCGAGGCGAGCCGCTCGTCGTGTGCTGTGTGATGACCATTTTTGCCAGTCAAGTTTAAACGTTACAACCATCATGAGGGACTAGTAACTGACACGACTAGTAACTGATAGCCGTTTTTGCCAGTCAAGTTTAAACGTTATAGCCATCATGAGGGACTAGTAACTGATAGCCGTTATTGATCGTTACTCATCAGAGAATCATGGCTGGTTAAGACTATCCAGGTTCATCCCCTTCTCCTATCCTGGGCGCCTATATAAGGAGGCCTTTCCTCCTTTGGCAGAGGCAATAGACACTCTCTTCTCTGGTACTCCTTTCAGGAGACCACTCACTCTCTCCCTCTGTTGTTCTGCTGCTCTCTCGCATTCCCAACGGAAGTTCTGCGCGCACTCTGCTTGCGTGAGCAGTTGCCTCCGAACCCCGTCCGCCTAGTGATCCTGCTCGGGATAGGTGGGCGATAAGGTTTTTGGGGAGTGTACTCGTATGCGCCTGCTCGTTGCTGTGAACGACTACTTTGTCTACTTCCCGACGGCCGTCTCCAGCAACCTGTACGACTACTTCCCGGCGTCCCCAAGCTGTACGACTATGTCCCCTACATTACACGAACGACTACTTTTCGAAGGCCGTTCGAGGGACTCCACTGCATCACCTCGCCACTGCTTCAACTAAGATCGACTACTTCAAGCAGGCTAGTCGCTAATGGCTGGTAACGGCGATTCCGGTTCCTCAGATTCCGACTCCGCCCCTAGGTACACACTAAACCTTCTCTGGTTTTCCGCCGTGGCCGAGCCGCTCGGCGTGTGCTGTGTGATGAACGTTTTGCCACTGATGACAGTCATTAAGTCATAGCCGTTACTGATATTATTCAGAGAATCAACCGTTGGGCTGACTAGTAACTGACGGCATAATGGTCATTGCTGCACTGCTGAACGCGTCCAGGTTCATCCTCCCTTCCTCCCTGAGCGCCTATAAGAGGAGGCCTCTCCTCCATGGGCAACCACACCTTGAACTCTCTCTTCTCTGGTACTCCTTTCAGGAGACCACTCACTCTCTCCCTCTGTTGTTCTGCTGCTCTCTCGCATTCCCAACGGAAGTTCTGCGCGCACTCTGCTTGCGTGAGCAGTTGCCTCCGAACCTCGTATGCCTGAGATCCTGCTCGAGATAGGCGGCCGATAAGGTTTTTTGGGGAGCGTACTCGCTGCCGCCGTGAACGACTACTTTGTCTACTTCCTGATGGCCACTTTCTCAACCTGAACGACTACGTCCCGGCCTCCGTCTTCCCCAAGCGAATGTCTACTTCCAGGAGGCCGTTCGAGGGACTGCATTGCCAAGTCGTCACTGCACCAAATTAAATCGAATACTTCAAGCAGGCCAGTCGAGGATGTCAACTCCTCTAGCTGGTAACGGCGCACCCGGTACCTCCGGTACCAGTCCCGCCTCAGGGTAGCTTACTGAACTTGTTTCAGTTTGTTTACGGTTTCTCATGTTGTTCATGTTAATTAGGAGATTTAACTTGAACACTCGCACATGCTTTGCTATCACTGGGTCACTCACTTATGTCATGGATTTGCTGCTAATTTCTGGACTTAAAATGTACCGAATATTGCCTAGTTATCTAACAAAGTAATGCCCAAAACGGCAAAAACTCTCCAGAAACATCGTTTTTTAAAAACTTTTCACATCGTTTTCACCGTTGGACCTGATATGTGGGTCCTCCGTGAGGGGTGGGTAGGATTTTTTTAGGTGAGAAGCGTTTTCAATTCTACTGGATCCTTATAGTATAGATTTGGTAGTTGGTTGAGGGCTTGAGGCTGCGAAATGTATATGCTACCCATTCATTACACGGCGCTTATACTCGTATATGGACAATTACACTTGCTTCAAGCGAACGAGTTGGCGGCGCTTTGTTTCGCAAGACGGATGACGCTTACTGCAAGAAGGAAACTTCACGCGAGTTTTGAGTCCACGCCTCGGGCAAGTAAAACAAAAATTGCTGAACTTCCAGCAACGCGTGGTAACTTAATTAGGGCTCGCTCTTTCCTAGATTCTCCCAGAGGTACGGTGTTATCTATTCTCTCTCTCTCTCTCTCTCTAAGAGTCTACTGAAAGCATTTATTCTCTCTATAAGAGTACTTTGTTCTTCACCGCACCGTCGCAGCAACCATCTTCGTCCCTCCCCTACTTATCCGATCCCTCGTTCCCCAACTGCAGCAGTAGCTTGGTCTGGCCAACGTCGACTGCACCAAAGCTGTTTCCATCCACCTCCATTCCTCCAACCCTACGCGCACTAACAGATCCATGGTGGAACACCACGCTGGCACCAGTTCCGGTTATTGCTGAACTCGCCAGCCTCAGGTTCGTTTCCATGGCTGCTTGTACAATTTCCATGCATACATATATAGCTCTGCCTCCCAATTGTGTCAATATGCATTAATCGCGTTAAGCAACATCGAGGCAAAAGCCAAGCAGAAAACCAATATTCTAGCATATATTTCCGCAACATGTTGTGCTATTGGGTCCCCTCTTGAGATAATTTGGAAATTCAAAATGTCATTTTAAGAAATGGATATGAGAAATGGTAATGAATATTTGGGCTTCTAAAAATGATCTTCAATTAAAATATTGTTAACTTAAAATTTTTAGATCATATCAAGTCCAACAGTTTTGATACAAATTCTGCCTTCATCTGATTTCATAAAAAGGTTATGGTTTGTTTTGAAATTAATGCTAATCACAATATCATTGGCGGGCCACATGAGCAGCCGTTAGAAAAATATGATTTCTATTGGCGGTTGGTTATGGACCAGCTAGAAGAAATACCCAATTTCTACTAGAGATAGTTAGCTTAAGGTGTTCCCCAGCAGAAACCCTTATTTCTATCGGCCGTCCCTTAAACCAACCACCAGTAATAAAATCTTAGGTGACGGTACAAACCGTTTCTAGTGCAGTACGTGTATTTTGGGTAGACCTGAAGAATGCACGATTTTAAGAGATGTCTTTAGTTGTTCCATTTGATCACCCACAAACTGCAGCCAGTTGAGTAGCATGATGATATTGAATTGACCCTGTTTTGTTGCAGAGAAAGCCACAGAGATCGATAGCTGTCCATATATAATGGGGGCCGTTCTTGATGCTTTGGCATCATATGTCCAAAATATGTTGATGCAGATGGCTAAAGATGAGGTGCACATATTGCTAGGGGTCACCGGAGAGATTGATAAAATGGGAGTCAAGCTCAGAGACCTTAAGAACTTCCTCGCTGATGCTGATAGGAGGAATATCACCGACCTAACCATGCAGGCGTGGGTGAGAGAGCTTCGGGATGCCATGTATGATGCTACCGATATCCTCGATCTCTGCCAGCTCAAGGCCATGGAGCAAGCTGGCCCCATCCGGGATGTCGGGTGCTTCAACCCATTGCTTTTTTGCTTGCGGAATCCGCTCCACGCCCATGACATTGGAAGGCGCATCAAGAATCTTAACAAGAGGCTAGATGGTATCAAGACACGTAGCACATCTTTCAAATTCATCGATCTACGTTCCTATGAAGACCGTGGAAGAAAAATAGTATTGTCTGGTTCCAGTACCCATGAGACGTCAGCGGGGCTTCATGAGTCAGGTTTGGTCGGTGAGAAGATTGAGGAGGACACGAGAAATCTAGTGAATATGCTCACAAAAGAGTATCGAAGCCACCAAGAATGCAACAAAATTATGGTTTTCGCCATTGTGGGAGTTGGTGGAATTGGGAAGACAACCCTAGCCCAAAAACTCTTCAACAATGAAATCATACAACAAGAGTTCACGAAGAAAATATGGTTGAGTGTCAACCAGGACTATAACGATACTGAGATATTGCGGAGAGCTATCTCTGAAGCTGGGGGAAACCACAATATTGCTGGAAATGCAAAGGCAACACTAGAACGAAACCTCACACAAGCCTTGAAGGGACATAGAATCCTATTGATAATGGATGATGTTTGGGACTACCGTGCATGGGAGGATATTCTCAGAACCCCCTTTCTCAATGCTGCCCTAGATCATGGTAGCTGTGTCCTCGTTACCACGAGGCATGACACGGTCGCAAGAGGGATGGTGGCAGAGGAGCCCTACCACCGTATCGACAAACTTGAGCCAGGAGATGCATGGTTGCTGCTCAAGAAGCAGGTATGTACAACCTAATATGATGCATGGGTTAAAATTCTTTTGTTTTTTTTATTCACAATGTAATGTAATGCTTCTCTAGAAAAAACCTAATATAGTATAATGCTGCTCAACGAACAGGTCTGTACTCTGTACCTCCTAATATAACAGTCAGACTGTCGGAGCTTTATTCCCTGCCACTGCAGTGGTTTTTTTTCTGTTTCAAAAATCAAGTTCTACTGTCGCATTCTTCTATAGAAAGGGACATAATGGCATATTTCCATAGACTTTAGCGATGTTATGAAGCAATTTCTGGTTCCATATAGGCTAGTTTTCACAGTTTCCCTACAAAAATATTCAAATTAAATGTTTGTAATACGCGCCTTCCTTTTCTTATAAAAATGTTTAGTTCTACTGGCAGGAGCAGAATTTTCATGGTTGTGACGGAAAATTTTAACCTCAACGCCTAAATTCTGAACAACAATAACACTAAATTTTGATTCATATTAAAAGCGATATGAGTGCAGAAGAGGGGATTCGTAACTCATAGCTGAAAGTTTACTATTTGCTTGCTGAAAAATATGGTAGCTAAAGTTCAAGCAGCCACAAAAATACATTCTCTCTACTGCTGGTGAAGCTAAATGACTAGTGTGTAAATTCTTGCATTTGTCTTGAAGTGAACTTTCATGCCTTTTCGTTTTACTTATTTACCTATATATCAAGGAAGCTGACAAAAATTTGTTCTCCGAATCTAGTTAAATGTTGAGATTGAACTGTATTTTGTTAGGTGACGAAGGAAGTATGAAATTTCTATATTCTGTGCTTTGTTGTATTATATAGCATAAACTGCCTATTAATTGGTCTGAAATATTTGCAGGTAGTCCGAAATGTACATGACGAGCCCCAAGTTGAATTGCTAAAGGATATCGGAATGGGAATTTTAAAAAAATGTGATGGTTTACCGCTTGCAGTAAAAGTAATGGGAGGTCTACTGCGCCAGAAAAGGCTGGGGCGAGTCAGCTGGGAAAATGTCTTAAATGACTCTCTATGGTCAGTCTCTCAAATGCCTAAAGAGCTAAATTATTCAGTATATCTTAGCTACGAAGATTTGGATCCTTGTTTGAAGCCTTGCTTTTTGCATCATTCCCTCCTTCCTAAGGGCAAAATTTTTTTGGTTGATAACATTGTTGGCATGTGGATTAGTGAAGGATTTGTCCATGGAACCTCACGTGACTTAGAAGAAATAGGAAGAGAGTACTATGATGAATTAATACAGAGAAACCTTATTGAACCAAATATAAGGTATATCGATCAAGCAGTTTGCAATATGCATGATGTTGTTCAGTCATTTGCTCAGTACATGGCAAGAGATGAAGCACTAGTAGCTCACAATAGTGAAATGGGTAGTGTTCTTGATAAACATAATTCACGAAAGTTGATTCGGTTATCCCTGGAAAACAAAGGATCAGAATCAAACAATTTGGAATGGTGTTCTCTACAGGCACATACATCACTGAGAACATTGATATCGGTTGGGCATATAAACATAAAGCCAGATGATTCGTTCTTTTTTCTTTCAAGTCTTCGGACATTACATCTGGAGTCTGCAAATTTTGATGCACTAGCTGAATCTTTGTGTCAACTCAAACACTTGAGGTATTTGTCAATAGAAAAGAGTAACACATCTAGGTTACCAGAAAATATTGGCAAGTTGAAACTCTTGCAGTATATTAGCCTCTTCCGCTGTCAGAGTTTAGTTAAGCTCCCTACTAGCATTGGAATGCTACAGCATTTGAGGTTTCTTCAAATTAGCAAGACAAGTATAAGAAATATACCTAGTGACTTCGGTCGTCTAACTTCTTTGAGGAAATTGTGTGGATTTCCTGCCCACATGGATGGTGACCGGTGTAGTTTGGAAAAACTGGGTCCTCTCTCCCAGCTAATGGAACTTGGTATAAAGTTCTTGGAGAATGTATCTTCTTCCTCATTTGCTATACAAGCCAGGCTTGGAGCAAAGGCACGCCTAAGCAATATGTTACTGAATTGCACCAGTAGACTTGGAGATGATGGTCGGTTGGCAAAAGAGGAAGAAGGGGTCTCTTTTAAAGAGCAATTACAAATTGAGGATGTTTTTGACGAGCTCTGCCCTCCCTCTTGCTTAGAACACCTTGTAATAGAAGGTTATTTTGGTCACCGGCTCCCAAGGTGGGTGATGTCGACAGCAGTTGTGCCTCTTGAGACCTTGAGGTCTCTGATCATGAGTGACCTGGCCTACTGCACAGAACTTCCTAATGGTTTGTGTTGTCTTCCCTGGTTGGAGATCCTACAGATTGACAGGGCGCCAGCGATCAAGCAAGTTGGGCACGAATTCTTGAGTTCAAGTCGTTCTCCGGTAGCTGCTGCTGGGTTCTCTAGACTGCTCAAACTAAATTTTATAGGAATGGTGGAATGGGAGGTGTGGGAGTGGGAGAAGAAAGTGCAAGCCATGCCTGTCTTGGAGTATCTTCAACTCAATAGGTGCAAGTTGAGTCACGTGCCACGTGGCCTTGCCTTGCACACGAAGAACTTGAGGAAGCTACATGTACATGAAGTCGAGCGCCTAAAATCTTTGGAAGACTTCTCTTGTGTTGTTCTCCTTGAAGCTTTTAGAAACCCTGACCTGGAGAGAATCAGTGCCCTACCTAGCCTGCAGAGGTTAGTCATCAGCAATTGCCCAAAGATGAAGGTATTGAAGGGTGTGCCAGCATTACAGACACTCGTACTGGAGGATTACAGAATGGAGAGTCTCCCTAGATACCTGCAGGATGTAAACCCAAGGCATTTGGAGCTACACTGCAACTTACCGTTGCTTATGTCCATAGCAGCAGGGAAATCAAGCCCTGATTGGGACAAGTTGAGCCATATCCAGCAAGTCCAGGCCGACGCAAACAATGAAGGCATTCCGAGGGAATGTTACGTGCTGTACACAAGAGATCCTTTCCGCTTAGAGACCAATATCAACCGCTCTGCTATTGTCCAAGGTAAATTATTTTATATATTTCCAGATATCCTGTTTTGCTGGGTCCCATTTCTTAGTTCAACTCCACTGATCGATTCAACCTATCATCCACAGCCCATAACGAACGCAAGTTCTATGCTTACTTTCAAACATGCACCAGTGAAGATGAACGGCCGTTAGGGCGACATACATCTTCAGACAAACGTCAGCCACTCTGCCAACGCTTCAGGTAAATTCGTCTACGCAATGGCACCTTACCGCAAACCTGACAACATTTATTTGTTTTTTTCTGTTTCATCAGTAAACCAGTTTTGGTTAATTCATTTTATAATATATATGCAGGTGCAATTCCTATCGTTATTTGGTTGCCTGGTTGCGCAAAGCCTGCCTGCATTGCAATGAAGCTGCGGGCGTTGCCTCTTCGTCAGATCAATGGAGCGAAGCGGTAAGATATGCGGCATATATTGCTTATCAGACGAGATACGGGCGGCTGCAGCAGCAAAAGGAAACATCACGAGTGTAACGTGTATCTGAATTATGGCTTTTGGGTGATCTATAATGCATTTGTACTTCCGACTGAAACAATTTCACTGCTTGCGCCTACTACGGCGTAATAGTATAGCAATGATTTTACAATTTGCGACATATCTTACCGGACCAGCGCGGATGAGGGACATCCAAGTCGGGCGGTTCACTTTCGGGTTATGAAAAAGGGTTCGGATCAGGGGACTGAAGCCATGTTCCCGGTAGTGATCCAATCTATGTACATCGTATCATTAGGGCTTCTACCTTATTGACACCATATTCAATTTTTCCACATTACTTACAAGTACAAATAACAAACATCACAGATTATTTTGTTGCAAATACACACCTAACTCAGTTATGTTGTAAAATCATTACTTGGTTCAGCATGTTGCATTGAACTTTTTGCAAATAACAAAACTTAGAATGATAACGTCTGATTTACCATCAGCAATTTTATCTCCGGAATCTCGAAAAAGTGATGAGATAATTTCATAGAACTATATTATATTTGTAATGACCACATTCATGGCTCCCATTTTATCAAAACATTTTGAATTACTTAAGCATATATATATACAGACGACAAGGGAGGAGGGGTTTCGTAACGAAACTGAGTAAACGTGTCCATTTGCAGCAAAATGACATATGAGGGCATAAGTCGTCGTTTGTTAAAAATATCCCATATCTACCCTTATGAAAATTATCGAAAATGATATATATATATATACATGTGCTAATCTACACCTAGGTGTAGATTAATATTCCACACCTAAACCAGCCAACAGTGCACCGACCGAGCCGGTCCCCCACCCGACTGACCGAGCCAACCATCCGTCCCCCCAACCCAGCCCAGCCCGCGCCTATCCATCTGCACCCGCTAACCCCCATGCCCGTTACTACCATCCCCTCCCCCGAATCGATTTCATTCTCTCAAGTTCCGGAGCGGCGGCGGCGGCGGCGGCGCCGGCGATTCGCGCAGCAGCGGCGGGGGAAAGGAATAGTTAGCTGCTGCGGCGACCGGCCCCAAGCGCATCGGCTCCTGACCTCGGTTCGCCCCTGCTTGCTTACTTCCTATCGTGGCATCGGGGCGGATTGGCGGTGAGGCGCCGCGGGAGGCGCGGTGCAGGGGAGGCCAAGGGCTGCGACGGCAGAGTCGCGAGCGCCGGCGTGAGGATGCGGTGGCAGGCGTCGCGGCGTCCCACTCCTCCATGCTCATTTACTCCCAACCGTGGCATACGAGCGTCGGCGTGAGGATGCCGCGGCGAGGAGTCGCGAGGAGCCTACCCCTGTGGCGGAAGAGGTAAAGGAGGTGTCGTACGAGCTCACTCCCGCGGTATGCTGGTGCACGTCACGACCATATGATCCTCAGTACGTGCTCTTTTTCGATCCCTAGCTTCGGTTCGATGTATTTTTGGTTGAGTGATTTAACTGATTTCGATTTGGTTTCCATTTTCTTACAGCAGTACCCTGGATTTGTTAGGATGGATTTTGTAAGGAGCAGCGATGCTTGAGAATCAAGGTGAATCTCTCACAGACACCATTGCTCCACTTCCTAGGTTGTGCACTATTTTTGTGTTTGCAATATGAGATGCGATGCGATTCATGTAGATCTAGAGGGTGTGTGGATCATATAAAAAATTCTCATGTTATCTCTAACTAGCAGATGAATACCGAAGTACCGACACAATTGCAGTAAGGAGTATGTGTGCATTTTTAGTTTCAGTAATAAGTTACTAGTAAACCTACTTCCGGTTGCCATTTCTTTTGTTAGTTCAGTTTTCAATACGTTATCCTTAAGCAGTAGCATGCATATCAAGTCTAAATTCAGCTTTCTAGTTATCTAGTGTTACAATTATTTAGGCTGGTGCTTGCAATGAGGTACTTTTTCAGTTTTTTTCAATAACTTTACCCAATTATTCAGTAGTTTAGTAAACAACCAATTGTTCTTTTAGCAAAAGGAGATCCATGTATTTAGGTATTTGTGGTGGTACCTAGGATCTTAGATATGGCAGGCCGGTTTGATTAACGAATGACAAATCAATGGGCACAGTTTAATTAATTAGCTGAAAGCACACAACATGGATGGTTGCTTGATTGGATCATGAGAGCTCTGATCTGCCTACTCTGCCTCTACTGATAGACATAACTGAAAAGTTAATAACTGGAGGGCAGACTGGAAAGTTAATAATTGGAGGAGTTAAGTGTTTTTTGTCCTTTTCAGTAAGTTTCCTTTTTCCGCTCTCCTGTGATGTTGTCGTGGCCAAACACAGGATGTTAATGATGAGGGTTTTTTTTTTCCAAACAGTTCAGTAAGTGATTTCTTTTTGTTTCAGCAATGTGTGCCTTCATTAATTTCTACAGCATCAACTTTAGTATTAGTGTGCGTTAAGTAATTTCAACAGCATCAACTTTAGTATTAATCTGCGTTCGGTACTTTCTTGAGTTTATTCAGTTAGTGTTTTTTCCACTAATGAGGCATGACTTTTTTTTATGTGGATGATGAACCGACTTCTATAGAGCAAGAATTATGATGTGCATTTCTCTTTTTCGGCCTAGTTTTGCTGAAACTCTTGGCACTGAGGAGCATGTGTGCATTTTAAGTTCTAATAACAGGCTACTAGTAAACCGAGTACCGAATGCCCTTTCTTTTGTTAGTTCAGTGTTTCAGTATGTAATCCCTTAAGCAGTAGCATGCATATGTAGAATTTATCAAATAATCAATGCCACTTTTCTAGTTATTAGTGATATAATTATTCAGCAACTCACAACATAGTATCAATCAAATTCAGAATGTTGGCAGGAAGGTACTTAGGAGCCCCAAGCTACCATATGCTGATGCTGGCAATGAGGTATTTTTCATTTGCTCTTTTCAATTGCTTGAGTATGGTACATAGTTTTTTAGTAGTTTAGTAAACCACTTTGGTTGCTTTTAGTATAAATGAGATGCTTGGATTAGGTCCCTATGTTGGTTCTTAGGATCTTAGCTATTGCTTGCCAGTTTGATTAGTGAATGGAAGCTGCTGATCCGCCATTTCCTGTCCCTAACATGATAGATAGACAACTAGTTTTTTCTACAGTTCTTTAGTAGTTTAGTAGTTTAAGAATCCTTGAGTACAGTTTTTTCAGCATATCCTATTTAGCTTTACACTGATGGTCTTTTTTTATCAGAAAAAAGGTAAAGGTGATGCGCAACAATACGGTAATTCAATTATCTGAACTTCCACGACATGACAGAATGAGTGAGCTAAACCATGACATGGCAGTTGCATCTACTTGGAAGACACTAGCTTCACCACTGTGAACGCCCCAGCGCGAGTAGATGACAACATTGTCAGTTGTCCCGGATGTATATTTGGTTCAGTATATGTATACGCTTGGGATTCAGTTATTCAGTAACAAACTAATCATTATATGTATATCCAGAGATCTAGAATCAGTTATCTCGCTTTTTTTGTTGTATATAGGCCTCATGTAATGTCTGTATTTCTCATAGCTGTACGAAGACCCAATAATTCTCAAAATTGTTTGGATACAGTAATACATTCAGTTACTCAGTAATACATATCTTGTCCATGTCTTCTCCTCAAATGATGGGAAACCTGCAACAAGTAATGTTCACAGTATAAATGAGCTAATTCGGTACGGAAAAGCAGCTCCACATGTACCTGCGCACGCACGGGTTATCCTGGCCCTTGGATTCGGTCATGTGGGCCCCGGCGCTCGGCCCTGTTGAGTCCAGCGACCGGGAAGCGGATGGATGCGGGTTGTGAGGCGACGAGGGTAGTTTGGGTATGGAAATCTCCAAGGCTTCTCTCAGACTCGCAGTCTATCTTCTCGCATACTCACAGTCTTCCGCACGAACCGAAGGGCGAAGGCAGCGGCGCGGCGGCTCTTCTCGCCGGTGCGCACGTGCAGCGACCTAATGCCGCGCGTGTGACCGTCGAGGTGAGCCCTGCGTCGCGTAGGCGGCGGCGCGCGCTGATTCCGAGGTGGTGATGGAGAACCGGGGATGTCGACGAAGGCGGCACGCGCTGCTCCTGATGCCGGCTGCGAGGACGACGAGCGCGGCATTCCTCAGGCTCGAGCGGACCTGCGACGAGGGCCACATCAACAATATGATGGTGGTAGTGGCTCCATCGGTGTGTTTGGCGACGGGTTCGCACTGGGACGACTGATGCCCTTGCCCCTAGCGGCTAGTGCATATGTGGTGACGATGCTGAGCCATGTGCACAACACTATCAATGACGGCAGCAAGGTTCGTGATTTGCTCATCTCAGCAACTGATGCAAGTAATTTGGGATTAGGATTTGAGATTTTGGGGGATTTTGGGATTTTTTATTTGGGTGTTGTGAATTAGGAAATTCTTCGTGCTATCCCAAAATCGAGATCCCCAATTGGTACTGTCTTAACCAATTCAGTCATTCCTGGTGCCCCGACTCTGATTCTGTGGGAAAAGCTGGATGCAGAATTAGCTTGGCAGATGAAGGAGCTATCTTTGGCTCTTGTCTCCTATGTTCTCAATAGTTGGCCATATTAGTAGAACCTTGATCCGAATTATCTCTTAGGTTGCATTCGAGACAATAAATATATGGCTGCTATTTAATCTTTTTGTCTAGATAAAGACCCTAATTTAGTTGTTTTGGTATTCAAGCGCAAGATTAATTATGCTGGTTGTTAGTTGTTCGGATAGCTAAGGAGCAGTACCTTTTTTTTCTCAATTGTGTGTAGCGCTTATAATTTGTTCGTAACATTGTGATGTATCTTGTTAGCCATGTTTAATTGTAGGATAGCTAAAACAACTATTAGGGTATATGGTTGACAAAGCTTTGTTGCAGTGTGTTGCTTGTATATGTTAATCATGATTTTAAATTTACCAGTTTCGAAGAATTCTAGTTATTCCTACAATGTTCAAATTTCTTAGGCATACACTAGCTGCATGAATTCGTGACCCAGTGCGATACTTTTAGGAATTGTTTGTTCAATCCCTTGAATGAATTTCAATTAATCATTCATTTACAACTAAACATTCATATCTTAGAGGCATCATTTGTGGGTTACTTTTTGTCATATGCATTATTGTCGGGACAAAAGTACTGTGGCCGATATGTCTTGCTATTTCGGTAAAGGACAACTGGTATTCTTACAATCTTACCCAGTCATGATACCTCTACAGATGTTAACCCGCATCAAAGGCTACTGTAAGAAAACCCTGACTTGTGCCTCGTGCTAGTCTTAGTAAATTTCTTTAACGTCGTCAGTCCTGTCACTGCTTCTTAAGTTAGAATATTGTTACTTTTATAAATTGTCTTGCAATAGACTTTGCGAGAACACCCTTTCAATGCACAGTATATTCATGGAATAAGTTATTTATAAAACTGAAACAAAATTGTGATCTGTTTTAAAACTGAAACAAAATTGTGATATATGCTGTTGTCTGTATGGTCTACAGCGTCAGCAAGTGTTTCTTTTAACATGGTATATTCACGAATCTGGAAAAGCTTTCTACATATACTCTCATTGTGCCAATATCACCATATAGATAATCAGCCAACTAATATAGGAGATGCAATAGCTGAAATGTGCATCCATATATTGTCCTGGTAAGTAGCATGGGTCATGCAAAATTCACCTCTTGCATGTTTGCTTGGTTCACGCACAATCACAGCCAAGATAGTGAGGACGATCGACTTGACAATTTCCCTCGAAGTACATCTGATACTAGGACTATCATACATTTGCACAACTTGGACTAGCATTGCCTGTTTCCGACATGAAGGTGAAATTATTTGCTGATCATCACCCGTTCGCAGTGACCGATTTCAGATTCCTGTGTCTGTTGTGCTGGAACAACCCCGGATTTTGCTGTGTTATGAATTATTGTATGCTGTCATCATCAAACAGAGCATAGACTGTCATGTAAATTTCTATTTATGTTCTGCATAGATCTGCTGGATCAACCCCAGATTTTCCTGTGTATTTATGTTCATCTGCATCTAATGGTATGGACAATAACTCTTGTTGCTGCACTTCACTAACACATAATGTCCCAGAGCTCACACCATGAAGTAAATCGTGGTAGGAGCATGCCGGAAAGTTAATTCCTGCAAAAACAAATACATTTCATGTTTCTTATCCAAACTCAGTAATTTACCTTTTATTTAACTACATTCAAGAGTCAAGTAACAATATTCAAAATGGTATATGTTGTACATTATATAGTAACTCTACAGATGTGCATTTTACAGCTACCTATTTATTGCAAAATATGCAGCAAGCATATGCTAATCCAGTAGATATGTTAAATCCACATCATTATATTTCCTAACATATATATCTACAGACTCAAGTCAGAACTAAATTCAGTAGCCTGCAACGCTAACCAAGTAAACATGATGGTATAAAGCACTATAATACCTTGTTTGTTCTCCCTAGTTTATTGAACAACCAGTTCCAAACCTTCTGTTGCTAGTAATTGGAGCCATGCACCTATAAAAGAATCCTACTTGCTGAATATGTACCTGTTAATCACTTGTGGGAAACTTACAGTGTTCAGGCCAACATTCATTGACCCCAGCGCAACATTATTAGGGTGGTTAACCATATACTCTGAGTCAGATCTTGAAGTACAGTTCAAATCGAGACCTAGGTCCTGTTGATTGAGACACCCAACAAACTAAATAAATCTTCCAATTAAAGCAATAAAAAAAATCCGTAACTTATGCCAAGAGAGATAATGAACTGCTTGATTATTACCTTCCCTTGAAGAAATACTGTCGTGATTGAGAGAATTCGTGTACTGCTGGGCCATGAACACTTGATTTTTGTATCCGGAAATCTCTTGAGTACATAACGAAACTGGTCCCGGGGGCAGCGATCTTGCCGGCGGCGGCTGCGACGGCGGCACTTGGAACACCACTCCCTCTCTTTCCTGTTGCCTCCTGTACCACTCAATGGGTCTCCATTGCTCTAATATCCTGGATCTCGAGGGCTCCATGGCTGCCGCCTCCAAGCACGCCTTCTCCTTCTCCTGCAAGCCTTCGATAGCTCTTCTCATCTTCCTTTGCCCATACGGCACCACGGTCATTCCAATTTGAAGTGAGATTTTTATATTTCCCGTTCTACCCTTGCTTGCCTGAGACACCTCCAAAACCGTCTTACTTCAAAATCCTATACACGGTAGCAGCCAGGCCACCAATCTTGAAGCAAGGAAGTGTTCCATCGGTTCAGATAGTCCGTGTGGCCGCAGGGGCATGTGGAAAATCCGCTTTGTAATTCGGTAATTTAGTAATTCTGGGTTATCTATACCCTATCTAGTATTCTATATGATTCAGTGATTCAGCGAAGATACAATATAAGTCGATGGACATGACTGAAGCAAGGAACAACTAGAAATGATTTTACAATACCCAGTCAATCCCAAGTAATTCAATAGTGGTGTTGTTTTGTAATCTTTCAGCAGCAAGTCGCTAGCCTAATTCCTGCCTGATCGAAATTCTCAACGCTTCTCACTGGTAGCGCAACTTTCTGAGCATTGGGCAAATTAATCTGTGCCTCTTTGTAGGGCTCGTTGCCGACTCACCGCTGGATCACCACCACCACTAGCCAAGTAGCCATTTCTTTTTCCAAAGTATAATTAACTGAAAAATGGAAACTATAGACATAAGTGGATATCAGGATTCTTTCCAATGACTTTGATGAACACTAAACAAAAGGAACTACTAAAAAAGATTACGCCGAATATTCAGTAGTTTATGTTTCTATACAATTCTAATGATTCATTAGTGAGATGCACGGAAGAGCAAAAGGGTAGCTATCGACATTATTCTTTTCTAAAGAAAATTTAAAACTGAAAAACTGAATCTATGTGTTACTGAGCCAAACTTGATGACCAAAACACTCACTACACCAAATAGTTACTGAAAATTAAAACACTCACTACATGCTGGACCTTACCGTACTTAATTTACTAAAGGCGATGACGTACTGAACAATAGGAGGGGAATTTTTTTTTGTAGCAGCTACTGAAGTCGATAATCAAAAACATCTAAACCATGTCCTTGAATTACCAAATTCTAGGAGATTTTGACCAAATGATAGTAAAATTTCCTATCACAGTAATTTTTTTACCCACAAATCCGAGCATACCATTACTGAACAGCTTTAGATGCACACAATACACTAAAATCCCACAATCACCCGAGGAGGCAGTGAGATTAGGCGTCAGAGAGAGCGTGATTATTACTGAGAGAGGAATTGGAACACCTCCGTTACCTTCAATCATCAGCGGGAAGTCAATTGGATCCCCGCTCAGCCCTCCTGCCGCTCCGCGGTATTGACCAGCTCGCGCGCAACTGGCACTCGGCTTCCATGAGCCATGCGCGCGCCGCCGCCCCGGCACCCTAGCTCGCTGTGCCGCCAGGAACGGCCGCACATGCCGCTCCCCGCCCGCCGGAGAAGTATCGCACTCGCAGCTCGTCGTGCTGCGCGCACACGTGCTCGGCGTGCTCTCCATGCTTGCAATTTAGCCGCTCTACAGGGAGTCCCCCGGCGGTGCGCACCATGCTTGCCCCCTGCTCGCCGGCGCCCGGCTCCGGCCCACCGCGCCCGTGTACTTGCCTGCGCGCGGACCCTACTCACGCTAGCGGCTCGGCGCGCTCCCGCGCGCTCGCCGCTCGCGCTCGTGCGGACCATACTCGCGCTCGCGGCCGCCGCTCTCGTCTCGCGGCTCCCGCTCGAGGAAGAAAGCGCACGGGGGGCTGGACCGCTGGACCGGATCGAGCGTGGGAGCGGGGGGTCTGACGGGTCGGGTTGGGGGGATGGGTGGGAGACCCGGGTTGGTGGTCTGCTGGGCTAGTTGGGTGTAGAATAATATTCTACATCTAGGGTGTAGAATAGCGCTGCCGTATATATATATATAAACTATCCATCCTTACCGTTCTACAACGTAGTCCAAAAGTATTGAAAAAGATATAGAGTAATTTATCTCGAAAGTCCAGCACATCCATATGAAGATAAGAAAATTCTATTTGGGTATTCAGTTGTAGAAAGAGAAAAATTGAGAGAGGAGATATATAAGCAATTTCATCACAAACTACTACAGAAAATATTTGTAGGCGCGCCTATATTTTGTAGGAACAAACAAGGAGGTCCACTGGAGCAACAAAGATTGAAAAGGACCATAACAACTGGTGTGCACATGGAAATGGGTTTGAGTTCCAGGGGCAAATAGCCCTCGTTTCCAAGGGCGGCACTTTGTAAATTTTGGAAAGGAAAAAGTCTATTTTACTCCCCTCACCAATTTGCTTTGTCCATTCCACACCTTAATCAAAATATTGGTGTAATTTACTCCCTCATCCTATTAATACATGCTTAATTTACCCCCTAAGTTGGATTCCACACACCTAATTAGCTGTTCCATCTGGTGGGTTGTTTCTGCGCGCGCATCGTCAATTGCTGTTGCCTGCGCACCCCACATCAAGCCATCAGGCAACTATAAACTGCATTCTTATCATTCTATCAATGTGAGCGTATTTGCAAAGGCCACTGCCAGCATCACGTGAATAAAAAACACGGCACGATGCAGAGGGCAATTCATCGTGGCTCCCCATTGAGCAATTCCACCATTGGGAAGCCAAATTATTAGAATTCCCCTACACCGGTTGCCAATGGAGGCCTCCATGGCTCCATGATAGCAACAATACAATCTTGCGGACTAATTTTCCTTTCCCCGTGCGAGCAGAACCCATATAAGATCGCAAACCAATATTGCAGCCAAAGTGATACCCTAGGATTTAGGTTACACATCATCTCAATCCACTCGTAGGGTATCCACCAGCGTTAGTTGCTCCAATCAATCATCTAGATTGCTGGTATAGAGAGAGAGGAGGGGTGAACGGCAAAATGTCAGAGAGAGAAAATAAAGAGAGAGAGAGAGAGAGAAGAGAGAGAGAGTTTGATAGATCGTCCAGGGAAGAGAGAGGCTCGATGCGTTACAGGACTTGGGAAACTCACTGCAACAAGTGCACAGCAGCTCGGCTTGGGCACAACAGGCAGCTTGATCTCTGGTGGTGTGCGGATCTGGCACAGGTGGCTCGGCACATGCACTCCACGTCCACCAAGATTGGTCAAAACAATGAACACATAGGTTAATCCGGGTAGGAATCTGGTTTAGGGGGTAATTTAAACTGATATCAATAGGGGAAGGGAGTAAATTGAGTCAATATTCTGGTGAGGGGGTGGAATAGACAAGGTAAATAGATGAAGGGAGTAAAATAGACTTTTTCCTATAAAATTTATCTTTATTAGAGATGATATGAAAAAGTTACGAATTTATTTGACCGGGTCTATTTCTAAATATCATTTTCAGATAATTTTATTAAATTGTTTATTGTTAAAAATTATTCAGTATAAGTTCTTAATTAGATTTGAAATCTAGAGTGTTATTGAATTTTACAAACCACCGCTCTATGTCAAATTTGTAATGCTCAATGAGATCTAAAATTTATAGTTGGAAAGATTTTCATTTGAGATCGTTGTCATAAATATCTTTTTTTAGATAATGGATAATATATTAACCGGCCTTGACAAAAACGGCTACGGCTAAACAAAAACATGAAAATTACATCCATCAAGGTGCTCTACTAGTCCTACGCGACCACCAAGATCACTATAACACGTTTGTCAGACCTTATAAAGAACTGAAAACGCTGGACACCAACCACCATTGATGCTTCTTCCAGGCAACAGCACGAAGACTTGGTGCAGATACTGCTAACCAACATCCGAACTGTTACGCCATCCAATGCCTCCTCCGCCCTGAGCTGAATACCGAACATAGTGTCCACACGGGAGAACTGCCCGGCCAGACAAACGAGAACTTCGACGACGCGCCTACACTACCGCTGCCGGCCTGGAGAAACCAGGCTAGGTTTTCACCCAGTTATTGATTATCCACGGACGCAACAGAGGACGGTCCGACCAGCGACTTCAGCAGCGCCTTCAACAAGGTGTGTGTCACGGACACGTCACCGCTGCCGGTCCGGCAAAACATGTCAGACAAGGATTTCACCCAAATCGCCGCCACCACCGTAACCACTGCGCCCGGCCAACGAAGAGTAATCATCACGGACAAATTCCTGTGACGAATTTTCAGTGATCCATGACAAATTTTTTTATCATAAATTAAATAGATTTTGTAGTGATAGATTGAATAAAATTCAGACATAAAGCATTTACCCCTGCAAGTGCTCCAACAAAAGTACAAAGTCTTCAACTACAGGATGCAATTAATATTATATTTCGGAGGCCAGAAACAAGAACAACGCAGGTGTTTACTAAAAGGAGGCTCGAGACGATTTAATCAATGTCGTCGCAGAGCCGACTACGTAGTAATAGATGCTAAGGTAGAAGCTGCCACATTAACCACAACATAATTACCTTAAACATTTCCAAATGTACCAAGTCATTCTACTGAAAGATCAACTGAATTACCATGAGAGAAACTAACTTTTTGAATGAAAAATTATAGTGACTTCCATGTGCGGAGCATTTCAAACCTCTTGTTTGGGGAGCTTCTCATTTGGAGTTTGAACTAGCGGCAGTTCTCCTACTTCCGGCGTAGCCACCTCCAATAATGTTACCAAATGCTTGTAGTGGGCGTATACGCCAAGGCTGTACCCAAATAATCCAGCCATGCAAATCATGCCGAGGGAGTAGACCAATGTCCCAATAGCCCTGCCAAAGAGGTAGGAGACACTGATTTCCAACAGGCATAGCGATTCTGGTCCAATCAAGTAGATGGTGGTCATGTGATTGGCCTCGAGGAGAACACCATGCAGGAGTTGCAGTGTGAGGATGCAAGTCCAGCAGTAGAGATAGAGGTCAACGAGGAACGAAATCCCGAAAACGATCCAATAGGTGTCCTTGGTGTAACGTAGGAGACATGCAGCGCCGACTGTGCATACCAGTGACACGATTGCCGCAAAGAAGGACGTGCAGGTGGTGGCTTCTCGGCCTTTCTTGAGCTCCTCTTCGGTGAAGGAGGACGGCAAGGGGACTGAGGCGGCGGCGGACCTGTCGCCGCCGATGAGCTGCCTGTGTTCAGCTAGGGCATACCCCAGCAAGCCAGCGGCGTAGGCCGTGTCGAGGTGCATGACGGCCATGGCGATGCGAGGGCTCAGGTGCGCGATGGCGGCGGCGCCCAGTGCGATGTATGACACGGAGACGAACACCGTGCGGGCGCGCATCGTCTCGGCGAGGATGACGGTCCATAGGGCGAGATAGGAGCTGGTGATGATGGAGAACGCCCACACCACGCTCCTGGCCTGTCGGCGACGAGCCACAGCGCCAGCGAGGTCACCACGGCGTAGAGCACGGACGCGCAGAGGGCAAAATCCAGCGACACGGTGTGCTCCCTGAGATCGACGGCGGCGGCGAGGTCATCCGATCCGCCCCTCCCTTGGCACCGGAAGCGTCGGCGCTTGCGCTGTCGACGGTGCCGTTCGCAGTGTTGTAGCTTTCAGCCACGTCGTTGATGATGATGCTATTAGCCATGGGGCAGCCGGCGTGACCGCGTGAGGCGAGCTAGGAGCAGGAGGGGCCTAGCCGCCTAGGGCACACCCAAGGAGGCGGCAGGCCGGTGCCCTGGTGTTCGACTGGGCCTGGTTTCGATCTAGAAATAGGCCTTGGCATGCCATTCGGCCAGGTTCCAGTTGGAGGCCCATTTTGTTTTTTTTCCTTTTTTCCCTCTTATTTTAGAACTTTTGTTTCATTTATCTTTATTTATCTTTGTTTCTAATTTTCTTTCCATACGAATTTGTTTATGTATCAGAACAAATTTCTTTTACTCGGTGGCATTTTGATGGGTACGGTAGCGCAAATAGGATTAGGATATGACTACATGAGAGATGAGATGAAATGCAAGAGGTCATTTTCTGACATGGTTCAAAGTACCTAGCTTAAGTGAAATTGTTTGCCTAGGCCAGCTATATTCTGACATGGAAATAGACCTATACCTATAACTACAATGTTTATGAATGGCAATGATGAATTGATGATGATGTCAATGCAACCTTCTCAGAGTTGCATGCCATTGGGCAATTTGAACATCTCTTATTGCCAATAATGGCCATTTGATTAATAAATTAATGATATTCACCTCATTTATTTCCTTTTCCTCGTCCCTTTAGAATGTATCCACCCCAAGCATGTGTTTTCAAAAAAAAAAAGTATACCCGACCATCATACCTAACATTTAAAGAACTATAGTATGATATCTAAACAAGATTGTCACCCAGTTTTACGAAACAAAACCAAGTGCAAACTATATGTATGTCAGAATCAAATTTTATACATATAGTGATATCATCAGTGAATAACAATATAGTATTACAAAGAAAATATAAATAACTCGGAGTTATACAGCTAAAATCTTGAATCCAAGACTCCATACTTTATAGACAATCGATTGGGGGTAGCGTATGCCTACAACTCAAGACCATCTTCATCAACTTCACACACATGTTCTTCCTTGGCGAAACAGTTAGCAAGGGTGAATACACTTATGGTTGGTACTCAGTAAGGCACAAGAAACAACCAAAACAGAGAGCAAATTAATATCAATTTTTTCTTAAAACCAGAATGTTTAAGTTCAGATCCGGTTCTTTAATCATATCTCACAACAATAATGGGCTTTAAAATTTGGCTCAATAAAATTATAGGATGAATTTAGGCTAAAACTAGGTTGAACCTAGACCAATTACGGTCTACCTTTTGAGCCTATTTATTTTCAGAATAATTATTTTTTCTGGTAATTAAATAATTCTAGATAAATCTAGAATGCATATTTAAACCATGAAAGATATTCCAAAACGTAAAAATATCAAAGAAAAAAATCCTAGTGATAGAATTATATATTATGAAACCAAATAAAATATTTTGAGCTCATGAAGAAGCATTTTAGGAAATGAAAAATTGGAATATGCTCTAGGAAAATAGGAATATGTACTAGAAAAATCTGAAGAACTAAAAAAAACCTATTTGGGTTCTAAACGCATTTTGAAAACTTTGCACAAGAAAAAGACACTAAATGCAAACAGCATGAATGCAATGCACATGAATATAATTTATAAATTAATTTTTTTTCTACACTAAATTCCCTAAAAATTATATATACCTTGGAAAATTTTAAAAATTAGATAAAATTAATGTCTTAATTCTGTTTTCTATTCGCATCCCAAAATCCAAAAATTTTGGGGTGTGATAGATTTTGTCACATATCTTGCTTAATTATTTTTTTGGTTACAGATTATTTTTAAATGATAGAGGAAATAGGATATCAACTTCAGCATATAATTAAAATGTATTCATCGTTAGTATTACTTTTTTGGTTACAATTGATGATCTAGATTTAATATATACTTCTTAACTCATGGATGTCAAGTGGATTAAAAAAAGATATTTTTTTGACAAAACACCACCATCAAATAGATACAACAAACACACAAAATCTATCATGATGATACTTGGTCCAAAACTCAAGTAAAAACTAAAACACCCATGAAAAGGTTGCAAGACACTTATTTCTAATTTATTGATTCGTAATTATCATTAAATAATAGAGCAAATGTAGCAGGTAAAACGTATTCACTACATATATTAGATATTAAGAGTCAATAACTATGATTTAACATACGACTTAACTCGTGGATGACAGGTGGATTAAAGAAAGATATTATTTGAGTATAGTTGTACAAACACCTCAAGAAACACACTTTTAGAAAAAAAAGTCATATAATTAGACTCATATATGCCGGTTATTACTTTTATATATCTATTGTCTTCAACATGTAACATAATGTATCACATTACAGCTGAAAATTTGAAACAACAAACACAAATGGTTTACAACGTACAAAGAGCACACATGACAAACTTAAATGAATAGTATATGAAGAGTCTAGTTTCATTTTTTTTATGACTCCCAAATTTGAAAACACGGAAAAACTTCAAAATGTTTGGTCATCAGGTCGCGTTAATGTAACAAATAACAAACTGCACTGCCAATTAGAAATAAATTATCATGTAACAAATTTGAAGATACATATAACCACAAATAGAAATTATGTTTCTGAAACTTAATGTGACAGTTAGCAAATGGAAACTTGTTGAGTCACGTAGAGCTAAAGCACCAAACTTGTTGAGTCACGTAGAGCTAAAGCACCAAATTACATAATATTTGATAGGAAGTTAGGCACATTATTTGGCAAGCATACTAAGGCATTTTGCTGTTCTTCCCATTATCACACTCCGGTATCTGCCTATAGCGAAAATACACACCAACATTATACCGAAGAAGTGCAGAAATCTCCATATCTCCAAGAGGATGCACCAACATTCCAGTCGCATTGCCAAATAGATAAGAGAGAAAGAGATCGGGTACAAGTAGTAACATAGCACCCCAATAGATGAAGGTAATGTGATGACCAGTCAACAGGGCACCAGGGCACCATGGAGTAGGTGAAGTCCCACAAGGACAGTCCAGAAGAACAGGCTGAGCTCAATTAGAACTCAATTAGAAGTGAGAGTACCAGGACAAGCCTGTACGCATCAACGACATAGTAAACCACCCATGCTGCCCCTCCTGTGCAAACCAACAAAACAATGGTGGAGTAGAACAATGTCATTATGAAGATGGCCCTGTCATCCTTGAGCTCATCATCCTTGCTGCTAGTGTGGAGTGTCTCCTTGAGCTCATCATCCTGCTTCTATTGTGAAGTGTCTCCTTGAGCTCATCATGCTTGCTGCTAGTGTGGAGTGTCTCGGCAGCCAGCTCCAAGCTCTTGCGCTGTCAATAATCAAAGAGCGTGAAACCAAACAGCCTCGCGACGTAGGCAGTGTCGAGCAGCGTGACGAAGATGCCTAGCGCGAGGCTCAAATGGCTGATGGAGATGCCCAGTAGCGCGATGTAGGAGACAAATATCAGCATGGTGCACACCTGGATCGCCAGTGTCAGAAAGATTGTCCACAACGAGAGGTAGGAGGTGACGATGACACAGAATGTCCACACGACGCGGCGTGGGTGGCCCGTGGAATGCCACAGCGCCAGCGTGGTGAAGAGCGCGAAGGACACCCGAGCCGTGGTGAGCTTGTCGGAGATGGCACCGCAGACCCGCAGCGCTAGCGACGTGGAGGGGTAGAGGACGGCGTGCGCGAGGTCTAGCATCTCGGACTCGGACTCGGAGGCAAGGAGGTGGCTGGGGAGCTCGAGCCGTCATTGTCGCGGCACTCAACAGGCTTGACGGGGATGGAGGAGTTGTTCCCCATTGCCTCGTTGCTCTTCACTACCTTGGCGGTGGTGGCGTCCTCATCGATGCTGGGCTCGGCAGGGACGGAGAAGTTGTTATCCATTTCCTAGCTGTGGTCGCCGGTGCCTTCACTCTGCTCGGCGCTGCTGGCGGCGGCGGCGGGGTTGCCGTTCATAGCAGTGGCGGTAGTGTGGGATGAGAATATTCATGGGATGATGCGTGTTTGTATGTGCTAGGATTTTTGTACACAAAACCTGTACAAATCAGCAATCCAAGAATTCATCCTAAGTGTTTTTGTTAGAACCAAAATTCATCCAAGTAGATCTATACATTGTATATCACATTAGCACAATATTTGACTGCACGCCGGAGACTAAAGTGACCGTGTTTTCTGAATTCGAAAGCCCGCTCTGAATTGAAATTATGAGCAGGTCGTGCTAGTAAACCTAGCCGTCTGGGCAGGGCATGCAGTACGGCTCAGGCTCCGTGCTCGGTTGTCCATTTCCATTTCTTGGTGATTACTAGATAATGTTAAGAGCTCGCTGTTGACTCTTGCTCTGCACAAGATCGTTTTCTTCTGGTCTAAGGCAAGACAATTCATTGTGTGCTGATTCCAGAAGTATACGCTAAGGTCTTCATTGACTAAGAGGAAGACGGACGGGAAGATCTGGACCTCGAGATCCCTGGAGGTGATGATCAAACATAACTATTACAAGTAGTCCACCAATGGATTTTTGGCCGAAACGCTTCATAAGATTGAGGACGTAGGGTATTATACCTCCGGGTAGCCCGAACCTGTCTAAATTTGGTCCCCTGTCTCACCTTCAAGCTCCTCAACTTGGCGATCTCTCTCCTACAAATGAAACACTTGGGTATCCCCTAGTGGTTTGCTGGGTGTCAGATTCGACAATTTGTAATATCTTGAATACTTATAATATTTTGAAGTACTCGTAATAATTGAAATGTATATATTATATATGTGTGATAATGTTTTGATATATTATTATAAAGCTATAGATTATAGTGTATTATAACGTAATATTATCGGTATACACATAGAAATAAAATATTTATATGTATATGAATAAAAAACATATTAAAACTAAAATGAAAAGGAAAACAATAGAAAATAAAAAGAAAAAACATGTTGGTACTAAACTGCGCGCCCTGAGCTTTTGTCGGGACGCGCAATTAAGTGACCCCTTCAGTGTCGGCCAGCCAATACCGGTCGGGAAACCAGTGCTAAGCGGGGTTTCCCAACTGGTATAAATGGCTGTTTTCTAGCCGTGTCTATCTTCTTTAGGACTCCCCTTGGGACCTCAAAAAAGGATAGTATAAACATTGGTAAACCAGACAATATTGAGTTAATCAGAACCAACCTCCCAACAATGGATATCATTTTGCCTTTCCAGCCATTCAATAATTTCTTAAACCTCTCCTATTATTCTCCAATCACTGTTACTTAACTTCCGAACATGCATTGGGATTCTTAAATAGTGGAAGGGATATGGACCTGATTTGCAGCCAAATAGTTGTGAATACGTTGATTCATACTCCTTTACTTGACCAAAACAAAAAAAATACTTTTATGAAAATTGATTTTTGGACCAGATAATTACTCAAACAAAATAACAAGTTTATTTAGCTTGTTCAGTATCGTGGTCAAGAAAAATGAGTGTCATCTGCATATTACAAGACCTCAACTAAATGCGGGAAATCTGACACTAGTAGTACCGGCAAGCCTTCCCCTTCTCTCTACCTCTACCATATCTCTTTGAGTCTTTGGTAAAAAAAGACAACATAAAAGTAGTACACACAGGTAAATAACAGCAAGTATGCAGAGAACTCAATCGTACAACAATCTCATGCTGAGGCGGCCTTCTGCTCCCTCACCATGCCAGCGTTGCAGAGCAAGGCCCAGATGTGCGTCAGGAACTCGCCTCCTTGCGCGAGCAGCTCAATATGTGCAGCGGCATTGTCAGGCGACGATGCAACGTACAAGATCATCTTTGCCCAAAAATTTGCCATGGTTTTCCAGCGCAACGACACGTCTTGCTGCTGCTCAAGTTGCCGTCCGAGCCGCACACCTTTCTGAAAGGTGTTCATGCTAGACTCCTCTTCTGGCAGTTGATGCTGCTGAATCTTTACTCTCTTGTCCTCCATGGACATCCATGTTGTTCCTAGTACATCTTTTGCTTCCTGCAAGACCTGTTGAAGGACGGCCTTCACTGTCAGACTGTGCTCCGGGAGTAGCTCAGGAAGAAACGCCACCAAGTAGGCGCAGTATCTTGACAGCGTCGTGGCAACTTCACGATATACAGTGCTCGGCTGCTGGGACATGTCGCAGTAGCAGGTTGCAATGTGCCAGATCGTCTTGTCTGCAGGTCCATGAAAAATCATGCAGTGACCTCGCGCCTATGGTTGGCGGCCCATTTAGGTCTTTGATAGTATCAGCTAGGAACCTTTTGAGGTTGTCCGAAACGCTGACATCTTTACTTTCTGCTGGGTGATGCTTAATGAAAACGCTTCAGATAGCAGACGTCTCTTGAACCAGGCCAAAACAGCCTTCCAAATAGCCTTCAAGGATAATTTGCGATCATAGTCCTCCATGACTGAGTACTGGCCCATCTTGTCCCGCCAGTAAATATAAGACGACCGTGAACTCTGCTGACTGCGTGGAGCAGCAGACTGTTCGATGTCAGGACTGTCAGTTGTTTTAAGGTAATACAGGACGAGATTCTGTATTGGATGCCAGTACCTTGGCAAAAAGGGATACCGGGGCTGATAAACCACGATGTTCACGATACCTGCTATTACAGCCCATATTGCAGTCGAGACAAAGATACGTGAAGTTGAAAACTCACGGCGATATAATAGGAACACTTCTACATAAACACCTCCCATCACCAGTAACATCCATAACAATTTCACTACCGCTTGTTTAACCGACACTAATCCAGAAGCTATGTCGGAGCAGAAGTTGGTGAAGAAGTAATCGTGAAGGAGAGCCAACTGCACCTGAACGATGGTGAATGCCCTGTTGCAGTCTGCTAGCAGCTCCGTCAGTACAAAGTCACGCACCTGCGCGTTGCCGTCCTCGGCGCAAGGAAACCCGAAGTAGCGCCGTGCTAAAAGCCGGCAGAAGATGTAGGAGAGGCAATTATCTCGATACACGGCACGATCTCCTGTCATCTGTTCACTCTGCTCCAGCACATCACTGAAATCTATCCATTGGTCGTCGTCTTCCAACTTCATAAAGGGGTATCTGCAACTGTCGCACAAATTGTTTGCATCGCCGTCGAAGAGCACCTCGTGTTAGATCTGTGGGTCGCTCATGTATAGAATAGGTGCATCTGGGTGTGTATGTGTACATGTGCATGTGCTGTGTTGAATAAAGGAGATGGGATTCGGGTGTATACCATCCCCGCCGGTCGCGGCGGCTCCAGTCGCCATGGCCGGTTCTGTTGGTGAGGATCTGCTCAAGGCAGCGTCGCGCAGTGTAATCGTAGGAGTGCGTCGCGGTAGGAGATCCCGCTGGCCTTCGGGTCGCCACCAGCACTGGCCCGGAGCGGCGACAGAGTCCAGCGTGGACGTCGTGGCGGCGGTGGTGGGTCTTCCCGTCACTGCCCGCGCTAACCCTAGATCGGATTGGTGTCGGTGGTTCTGGCGGCTCAGGTCAACCTCGTGATACGAGCTGGTGGAGCCCACCTCTATATATAGCGCGGGGTGACAGGGGCCCCCCAACCATAGTCGGGTTTGGGCGCCCCCGATCAGGGCGCGGATCAGGCCCACGGCCTTTGGGCCGTGTGGACCGGGAGATCAATCCTAACAATCTCCCCTTTGATCTCACAATCGCTTTTCCTTTTACCTTTTACAATTTTCCTTATCTCATCCTAGATTTGTGCACAGAGCATATCTCATCGTCCCGACTCAATCGTCGATAGAATCAATAGCTACTATGCATGCCTCTATTCAGAAATAGATTCTTTAATCTATGGGCCCTGTTAATCCAGAGATCATAGGCAATACCTTAACCCCATGCCGGCCCTATACCTTGTTCCCTTAGGTACCTCGCGAAAGGTCCTGGAACTTGGCCATATGGGGTGTGCCGACCATAGTATTCCCCCTCGAGACTTATGGTGTGATCCTGGATTCTATCTTTAACAGAATAAAATCTTATCTTTATCGACTTGGTAGCCGTACTTTTCTTATTATTATGAGCATAGAACACTGCTGGCTGGTTATCGCAGTACATCTTTAGTGGTCTTTCTATACTGTCTACCACTCTCAATCCTGGTACAAATTTCTTTAGCCATTCAACTTGACAGGATGCCTCGTAACATGCTATAAACTCAGCATACATCGTCGATGTTGCTGTCACTGTCTGTACTGTTTGCTTGGAGCTTTTCCACGATATAGCTCCCCCTGCGAGTGTAAAGATGTAGCCTGTCGTGGATTTACTATCATCTCCATCTCCCGCAAAGTCTGAGTCTGAATACCCTTCAATCTCAAGGGAATCTGTTCTTTTATATGTTAACATGAGGCTTTTTGTGCCTTGCACATACCGTAAAGCTTTCTTCACTAATTTCCAGTGCTCGAGGCCTGGATCTTTCTGATATCTGCCAAGTATGTTGGTAACAAATGCTAGGTCAGGGCGTGTGCACACTTGTGCATACTGTAAGCTTCCGACAGCTGAAGCATATGGAACTGTCTTCATTTGTTCCCTTTCATAACTGTTCTGAGGACTTTGAAAATCCCCAAATCTATCGCCCTTGACTATTGGCGCAGGAGTAGGCTTACTCCTTTGCATACAAAACTTTTCTAGGACCTTTTCTAGGTACGTCTGTTGAGACAAACCTAGTACCCCATTTTGTCTATCTCGGAGAATCTCAATTCCCAAAACGAATGAGGCTTCACCAAGGTCTTTCATGTCAAAGTTCGAGGACAGGAACTTCTTCATTTCCAATAATAGGTTGATATTGTTGCTTGCTAGTAGAATATCGTCCACATAAAGGATGAGGAAAATATAACTACCTCTCTGGAATTTTGCATAAATGCAATTGTCCTCAACATTTTCAGTAAACCCAAACCTCTTTATCGTTTCATTGAACTTCAAGTACCACTGCCTCGAAGCTTGTTTTAACCCATAAATGGATTTCTTTAGGTGACATCCCATGTGTTCTTTTCCTTCCACGACAAAACCTTTGGGTTGAGCCATGTAAACTTTTTCATCAAGATCCCCATTAAGGAATGCCGTCTTTACATCCATCTGGTGCAATTCGAGATTGAAATGCGCCACTAATGCCATTATGATTCTGAAGGAATCCTTACATGAGACCGGAGAAAAGGTCTCATTGTAATCTATTCCTTCCTTTTGTGTAAAGCCCTTTGCCACAAGACGCGCCTTAAATCTTTCTATATTCCCTTTGGAGTCACGTTTCGTCTTGTAGACCCATTTGCAGCCTACTGTTTTGGATCCTTTAGGAATTTCTTCTAAGTCCCAAACACGGTTGGTACTCATCGATTTCATTTCATCTTCCATGGCCTCAAGCCACTTGGATGAATTTTCACTTCTCATGGCTTGTTCGAATGAAATAGGATCATCCTCCATTTGAAACTCTTCTGTGTTATACACTTCATAATCATCAGGAATTGCTGGCTTTCTTGCTCTTTGAGACCTTCTAGGGGCCTCTATAGTTGGAACATTTTCTATTTGGGGCTGCTGATGCTCCCCTTGATCTGCAGCAACATTTTCTATAGGATCCTGAAGGACAGGTTTCACATTTGCATTCGTTGTTGCCACAGGAGGAACCATCACAGGAGCTGGAGCCGCAGTGTCTGGCACTATCGGCGTAGTCTCAACAGGTAGTTCGAAGAATGGTTCCTGAATCATTGGATTGGGTGCGCACACCCGCCTCTCCTCAAGATCAATCTTTCGAGCTTCCACGCTCCCCCGTATCAATTCTTCTTCAAGAAAAACAGCATGTCTCGTTTCCACAAACTTTGTAACGTTGTCTGGACAAAATCACTTTTCTTTTACTTTTACAATTTTCCTTATTCCATCCTAGATTTGTGCACAGAGCATATCTCATCGTCCCGACTCAATCGTCGATAGAATCAATAGCTACTGTACACGCCCCTATTCAGAAATAGATTCTTTAATCTATGGGCCCTGTTAATCCAGAGATCATAGGCAATACCTTAGCCCCATGCCGGCTACGTGTTCCTTGAACACGTTGGGTGGTAAGCCTTTCGTTAGCGGATCCGCGAGCATCTTTTCTGTTTTAATATGCTCGAGACTTATGGTGTGATCCTGGATTCTATCTTTAACAGAATAAAATCTTATCTTTATCGACTTGGTAGCCGTACTTTTCTTATTATTATGAGCATAGAACACTGCTGGCTGGTTATCGCAGTACATCTTTAGTGGTCTTTCTATACTGTCTACCACTCTCAATCCTGGTATGAATTTCTTTAGCCATTCAACTTGGCAGGATGCCTCGTAACATGCTATAAACTCAGCATACATCGTCGATGTTGCTGTCACTGTCTGTTTAGAGCTTCTCCACGATATAGCTCCCCCTGCGAGAGTAAAGATGTAGCCTGTCGTGGATTTACTATCATCTCCATCTCCCGCAAAGTCTGAGTCTGAATACCCTTCAATCTCAAGGGAATCAGTTCTTTTATATGTTAACATGAGGCCTTTTGTGCCTTGCACATACCGTAAAGCTTTCTTCACTAATTTCCAGTGCTCGAGGCCTGGATCTTTCTGATATCTGCCAAGTATGTTGGTAACAAATGCTAGGTCAGGGCGTGTGCACACTTGTGCATACTGTAAGCTTCCGACAGCTGAAGCATATGGAACTGTCTTCATTTGTTCCCTTTCATAACTGTTCTGAGGACTCTGAAAATCCCCAAATCTATCGCCCTTGACTATTGGCGCAGGAGTAGGCTTACTCCTCTGCATACAGAATTTTTCTAGAACCTTTTCCAGGTACGTCTGTTGAGATAATCCTAATACCCCATCTGATCTATCTCGGTGAATTTCGATTCCCAAAACGAATGAGGCTTCACCAAGGTCTTTCATATCAAAGTTCGAGGACAGGAACTTCTTCGTTTCCAATAATAGGTTGACATTGCTACTTGCCAGTAGAATGTCATCCACATAAAGGATGAGGAAAATGTAACTGCCTTTCTGGAATTTTGCATAAATGCAATTATCCTCAACATTTTCATTAAACCCGAAACTCTTTATCGTTTCGTTGAACTTCAAGTACCACTGTCTCGAAGCTTGTTTTAACCCATAAATGGATTTCTTTAGGTGACTAATACATTGTAGATGTGCGTCTGGGTGAGTGTGTTCATGCATATGTGCTGTGTGTTGTATGTGAAAGAGAGGGGATCGAGTTCATACCGTCCCCGCCGGTCGCGGCAGCTCCTGTCGCCATGGCCGGTTCTGTTGGTGAGGATCTGCTCAAGGCAGCGTCGCGCAGTGTAGTCGTATGAGTGCGTCGCGGTAGCAGGTCGCGCCGGCCCTCTGGTCGCCACCGGCACTGGCCCGGGACGGCGACGGAGTACGGCGATGACGTCGTGGCGGCGGTGGCGGGTCTTCCCGTCACTGCCCGCGCTAACCCTAGATCGGATTGGTGTTTCGGTGGGTCGTGGCGGCTCAGGTGAACCTCGTATCTTGAGCCGGCGGCCCCCACCTTTCTTTATAGCGCGGGGTGACAGGGGCCCTCCAACCATGTAGGATTGGGCGCCCCCGATCAGGGCGCGGACTGGATCAGGCCCACGGCCTTTGGGCCGTGTGGGCCGGGAGATCAACCTAACAGTCTCCCCTTTGATCTCACAATCGCTTTTCTTTTACCTTTTACAATTTTCCTTATTCCATCCTAGATTTGTGCACAGAGCATATCTCATCGTCCCGACTCAATCGTCGATAGAATCAATAGCTACTGTACACGCCCCTATTCAGAAATAGATTCTTTAATCTATGGGCCCTGTTAATCCAGAGATCATAGGCAATACCTTAGTCCCATGCCGGCTACGTGTTCCTTGAACACGTTGGGTGGTAAGCCTTTCGTTAGCGGATCCGCGAGCATCTTCTCTGTTTTAATATGCTCGAGACTTATGGTGTGATCCTGGATTCTATCTTTAACAGAATAAAATCTTATCTTTATCGACTTGGTAGCCGTACTTTTCTTATTATTATGAGCATAGAACACTGCTGGCTGGTTATCGCAGTACATCTTTAGTGGTCTTTCTATACTGTCTACCACTCTCAATCCTGGTATGAATTTCTTTAGCCATTCAACTTGGCAGGATGCCTCATAACATGCTATAAATTCTGCATACATCGTAGATGTTGCTGTCACTGTTTGCTTGGAGCTTTTCCACGATATAGCTCCCCCTGCGAGTGTAAAGATGTAGCCTGTCGTGGATTTACTATCATCTCCATCTCCCGCAAAGTCTGAGTCTGAATACCCTTCAATCTCAAGGGAATCAGTTCTTTTATATGTTAACATGAGGCCTTTTGTGCCTTGCACATACCGTAAAGCTTTCTTCACTAATTTCCAGTGCTCGAGGCCTGGATCTTTCTGATATCTGCCAAGTATGTTGGTAACAAATGCTAGGTCAGGGCGTGTGCACACTTGTGCATACTGTAAGCTTCCGACAGCTGAAGCATATGGAACTGCTTTCATTTGTTCCCTCTCATAGCTGTTCTGAGGACTCTGAAAATCCCCAAATCTATCGCCCTTGACTATTGGCGCAGGAGTAGGCTTACTCCTTTGCATACAGAACTTTTCTAGAACTTTTTCCAGGTACGTCTGTTGAGATAATCCTAATACCCCATCTGATCTATCTCGGTGAATTTCGATTCCCAAAACGAATGAGGCTTCACCAAGGTCTTTCATATCAAAGTTCGAGGACAGGAACTTCTTCGTTTCCAATAATAGGTTGACATTGCTACTTGCCAGTAGAATGTCATCCACATAAAGGATGAGGAAAATGTAACTGCCTTTCTGGAATTTTGCATAAATGCAATTGTCCTCAACATTTTCATTAAACCCAAACTTCTTTATCGTTTCGTTGAACTTCAAGTACCACTGTCTCGAAGCTTGTTTTAACCCATAAATGGATTTCTTTAGGTGACATCCCATGTGTTCTTTTCCTTCCACGACAAAACCTTTGGGTTGAGCCATGTAAACTTTTTCTTCAAGATCCCCATTAAGGAATGCCGTCTTTACATCCATCTGGTGCAATTCGAGATTGAAATGCGCCACCAATGCCATTATGATTCTGAAGGAATCCTTACATGAGACCGGAGAAAAGGTCTCATTGTAATCTATTCCTTCCTTTTGTGTAAAACCCTTCGCCACAAGACGCGCTTTAAATCTTTCTACATTCCCTTTGGAGTCACGTTTCGTCTTGTAGACCCATTTGCAGCCTACTGTTTTGGCTCCTTTAGGAATTTCTTCTAAGTCCCAAACACGGTTGGTACTCATCGATTTCATTTCATCTTCCATGGCCTCAAGCCACTTGGATGAATTTTCGCTTCTCATGGCTTGTTCGAATGAAATAGGATCATCCTCCATTCGAAACTCTTCTGTGTTATACACTTCATAATCATCAGGAATTGCTGACTTTCTTGCTCTTTGAGACCTTCTAGGGGCCTCTACATTTGGAACATTTTCTATTTGAGGCTGTTGATGCTCCCCCTGATCTGCAGCAACATTTTCTATAGGATCCTGAGGGACAGGTTCCACATTTGCATTCGGTGTTGCTACAGGAGGAACCACCACAGGAGCTGGAGCCGCAGTGTCTGGCACCGTCGGCGTAGGCTCAACAGGTAGTTCGAAAAATGGCTCCTGAATCATTGGATTGGGTGCGCACACCCGCCTCTCCTCAAGATCAATCTTTCGAGCTTCCATGCTCCCCCGTATCATTTCTTCTTCAAGAAAAGCAGCATGTCTCGTTTCCACAAACTTTGTGACTTTGTCAGAACAGTAGAAACGATATCCTTTTGATTTTTCTGTGTAGCCAATAAAATGGCAGCTCACTGTCTTGGGATCTAGCTTCCCAATGGTCGGGTTGAATATCTTTGCCTCAGCAGGGCTCCCCCACACCCGTAGGTGATTCAATGAGGGTACTCTGCCTGTCCACAGCTCATACGGTGTTTTTGGCACCGCTTTACTGGGAACTCTGTTGAGAATATAGGTGGCGGTTTTTAAAGCCTCCATCCATAAACTCACTGGTAGTGTAGAGTAGCTGATCATGCTTCGCACCATATCCATGAGGGTACGGTTACGTCTTTCAGCGACTCCATTCTGCTGAGGATCGCCCGGCATAGAGTACTGGGCAACTATGCCTTGTTCCCTTAGGTACCTCGCGAAAGGCCCTGGAACTTGGCCATATGGGGTGTGCCGACCATAGTATTCCCCACCACGGTCAGAACGTACTATCTTTATCTTTAAGTTGTGTTGATTCTCAACTTCTGCCTTGAATATTTTAAACTTATCCAACGCTTCTGATTTTTCTTTTATTGGATAAATGTATCCATAACGGGAATAATCATCGGTAAAAGTAATGAACGAGTCAAAACCATCTATGCTTTTAACTGAAAAAGGGCCACAGATGTCTGTGTGAATTAACTCTAAAACACCTGCGGCATGTTCAACATTTTTCTTTGTAATCTTTATGTATTTTCCTTTTATGCAGTCAACGCATTTATCTAAGTCTGAGAACTCTAGAGGAGGAAGAATGTCATTCTTAACCAGCCTTTCTATTCTCCCCCTCGAAATATGGCCTAAACGACAATGCCATAATTTCGATGATGTGTCTCGAGTTCTCTTTCGTTTTCTATTATGAGCTGTAGGTGGGGATACAAGCGCATTCACATCACATACGGAATTCACACTTTCTCGTAGCGATAACAAATAAAGATCATTTCTCTTAAAAGCAATAGTAGTAACTGTATCTTTAAAATCTATCACACACATGCCATTTCCAAAATGACATCCATGTCCATCATCATCTAGACGAGATACACTTATTAAGTTCCTTTGTAAACTAGGCACAAAGAAAACATCTCTAAGAAATAAATCAAAACCGGTGTCAAGCTCTAGGAGAAGGTCGCCCACCGCCTTCACGTCTGCTTCGACTCCATTTGCGACTTTAATTCGCCTTTCGTTTCTTTGAGTAGTTCTCGTCGAACGGAATCCCTGTAAAGAGTTTGCAACATGAATTGTTGCTCCTGAATCAATCCACCAAGTAGATGTGGAATAATCTATATACAGAGATTCATTTACGAATGAAATAACATTCTCACCTTTCCTTTGCATGATCATCTTTAAGTAAGAGGCACAATTTTTCTTGTAGTGTCCCTTCTCTTTGCAGAAGAGACACTGATCTTTATCCACTGTGGTTTGCCCCTCCTTAGGATTGTGCTGCTGGGATAGCTGAATTCCTTTTCCCTTAGAGGAGGAGGGATTTACTTTTGCGCTGTTAGACGCATTGTTGTTATTTTTCTTCTTTTGCACGTAGTTGACAGTGCCACCACGTGCTATTTTTATCCTTTCCTCCTCTTGAGCCAACATCGCTATGGTCTTTTCTGTGTTCCATTTCTCAGAACTAACGTTGTAGTTAACAATGAAGTTCTCAAACTCATCTAGCAATGAAGCAAAAACCAAATGAATGATGGTACTCTCTTTCAAGTCCTCATCCATCGGCTTGAGCTTATTGTTTATGTGGATTAAGCGATGTATGTGCTCTCTGATCCCACCGCCTGAGTACTTGGCGTTGATCAACTGCTTGATCAACTGAGAGGCGTAGGTCTTTGAAGAGCCAGTATACTGACTCTTTAGCTTATCCAAGTACTCAATGACGTTGTGACAATCTTTAATTGCCCCAAAGATAGCAGGCTCTATAGTGTTCTTGACCACCGCCAAACACTTCTTGTTGGCAGTGATCCATTTTGCATTATCTGTGTCATAATTCTGTTTGCTGACCGTATAGGCCTGCTCTGTCTGCTGCCAAACAACATCTGTCACATCAGCATATCTGACCGGTTTCACAGGCTCAGCCGGAACCGGTGCAGTGAGAACCCAGTCTAGCTCTGTCATGGTAAAGAAGAAATCCACCTTCTTGTACCACTCATTGTAGTTATCTCCTTTGAGAATCGGGATGTCCTTGATGGAGACCATCATGGAACTCGTAGCTGAAAGTAAATTGTATCAAGTGAGAATATTATAACATAATAACAGTGCCAATTTACATTAAAACTTCATCACCTTTGGGTAGAAAAAGTAATAATGCAATAAACAATATCTATAAATTATAATATTGTTACTATTAACTTTGGTCAGAAAATAACAATATCATAATAATTCTGAAATTTTATCTATGACTGGTATTTAAATTATCCCTTTGGTTCAAATTTAGATACAAGTCAAAATAAATATCTATGCAGCGGAAACATTTAAATAAATTCATATGAACAGTAGCAAATGCTCTATTTACCCTCTGAAAAATTATCCCTTTGGGTCAAATTTAAACAGAGGCAAAATCTATTCAAAATTCTATTCAAATTGAGCAAAAAGTGACTGAAATCAATTCAAATAAATGGAAAAAGCTACTGTGCAGAACTGTTTCTGTCGGGCCAAAACGCAGCTCGCGGCCACGGCCCGTTTATGTTTCGGCCTGCTGAGCAAACCTCTCTCGCGCGCGGGCCGCAACCTGGGCCTGGGCCGCCGATTCGGCCCAGCGCCGCAGCTCCTCCCCCACCCCGCGTCAAGCACAGCCATCGATCTTCATCGGACGGACGAGCGCGCGTTTCGGGAGGTATAAAAGCCGCGCGGCCGCGCCGACGCCCTAACCCTAATTCATTTCTCCCCTTGCTCGCTCGCTCGCGCCGCGCTCTCCTCGCGAGAGCCGGCAGCTTCATCTTCTCCCCGGCCGGCGGCCTCACGCCGCCGCGCCGTAGCTCCTCTGCGCCGCCGCGCCATGGCCGGTGAGCCATGGCCGGCGGTGCTTCTCTTCTTCCACCCCTCTCTTTCCCCTCTCTGTGCTAGCCGTAGCTAGGTCTTGCGCACGCGCGCACGCTCGGTCGGTGGCCTACCGCCGGCGCGCCGCCGGAGCTCCGCCGCCACCATGGCTGGCGAACTCCGTGCGCTCGGATCTGTGCGCGCGAGACGCGCTCGTCACGCCGCGCCGCCGCTCTGCGCCCTTGCGGGCCTCCTCGCCGGAGTCGCGTGCGTCTCGCGCGCGGCTCCGTCGAGGAGATCTGTAGGGGTGATTAGGGTGGTGGTGATGCCGCCCGTGGACGGCATACCGAGGTAAGTCCACTCTGGATCTAGGGTTAGGGTTAGGGTTTGAGTTCGATTTGCTTCTTTTTCTCGGATTTCTCGTGTTTCCCGAGTTGGATCTACTAACAACGAGGCTAACTGATACCATTGTTAGATCTGTGGGTCGCTCATGTATAGAATAGGTGCATCTGGGTGTGTATGTGTACATGTGCGTGTGCTGTGTTGAATAAAGGAGATGGGATTCGGTGTATACCATCCCCGCCGGTCGCGGCGGCTCCAGTCGCCATGGCCGGTTCTGTTGGTGAGGATCTGCTCAAGGCAGCGTCGCGCAGTGTAGTCGTAGGAGTGCGTCGCGGTAGGAGATCCCGCTGGCCTTCGGGTCGCCACCAGCACTGGCCCGGAGCGGCGACAGAGTCCAGCGTGGACGTCGTGGCGGCGGTGGTGGGTCTTCCCGTCACTACCCGCGCTAACCCTAGATCGGATTGGTGTCGGTGGTTCTGGCGGCTCAGGTCAACCTCGTGATACGAGCCGGTGGAGCCCACCTCTATATATAGCGCGGGGTGACAGGCCCCCCCAACCATAGTCGGGTTTGGGCGCCCCCGATCAGGGCGCGGATCAGGCCCACGGCCTTTGGGCCGTGTGGACCGGGAGATCAATCCTAACACCTCGTGCTGAGCCATGTAGTCAGCAAACTGTTTGGTCTCATAATCCAAAACGGCTGCTCGAGGTTTAGCCAGCAGAACATAGATAACCGGAACGAGAAGTCCGAAAATAGCATATGCATGTGATGCCGTCAGTTTACCGCTCCACACAATAGAACCGAACTGTAGCCAAGCATAGAGAAGCCATGGGAGCAACCTCCAGTTCTTGAGTCTGTCTGGACCATGGTCCAGAGTGAAGGCTGTCATAGTAACCGCACCTCGAGCACACGCGAAGAGAAAGAAAACGCAACCGAGGCTGAAGGCAAATTTGAGGCGAGAGTTGGGGGATGAATACATGGCATTGGCTGCGTAAAGCGCGGCAAGAGTGGGAGAGAGTAGGCAGCCATGGCACCATACTGGACAAGCCAGAACCTGGAGCGACGGCGCATGGGGCCAACGACACTCTGAAGTATACTTAGGATAACCCATATCCCCCATGCGGCGAACACCTTGATTTCGAGAGCATGTGTCCTCACGAACCGAAGCAGAAATTTGAAGGAGGAGAACGCAGCCACAGAGGCGGTCGGCGCCATCGCCGGCGCCGCCGCCGCCGCCGCCGCCTCCATCAGTTCTCGCGGCATCTCGGCGCGCCGGCGTGTATATGTGGAGGAGAGAATGAAGATCGATGGAATTAAGCTGGTCGTTGCAATGTCCCTTAGCTTACCTTCTATTTATATATACTCGCAGATCGAATTTGTCCATTATTCTGTTAACTGCAATATGATGATGACTTCGAACGAGTCGTCGATAAAAGTCGTTGACTCTGGGAGCGAGCTTCCGCGCCAAACATATGACTATACCAACTATAGCCATTATTCACTTATTTGTCCCTTCCAGTGCATGCGCACGACTATTCTCACCATTTGTACTATCTGCGCGCCGTATCAATGGACCATTTGCCGACGTCGGCCTGTGTGAGAACCGGAGCACCATGCATGCCGGCCGGAAGCACAAGCTTGATCACGACCACTTGTCTGTATACAACTAGCAAGTAGGTGGCACGCGAGCGGAAATAACGTGGCTAGACTCGCTTCAACATGTGCTTTCAAAATAGTTATTTATTTGGATTTATAGGCATTTTTTTACTGTTGTGTAACGCTCCAAGCTACCTTGCTTATTTATAGATTATAAGTGGAGAGAATAAATACGGGGTAATCAATCATCGCTATAAAAAATAGAGTAAATTGCATTCATCATACAAGGTATGTGCACATTGGTCCAACAACTTATGAAATACTCAAGTTAGCATAATAACTTAACAGGTGGGTGCAAATTAGTCCAACAAGTTATAAAATGTTCAAGTTGGTACAATAACTTGACATGTTAGTGCAGATGTGGTCTAACAATTTATAAAATGCTCAATTTAGCGCAATAAATTACCAAATTGATAGATCTATAGTCCAAACTTTACAACGGAAATGTATTGAGCATACTAGATGAAACTATGAATAATTCTTATTTTTTTGTATATTAGGTGTACAAAACTTATTTGTTCATTAGTCCAAATTTAACAAGTTCTAGAATAAAACCATTAGCATTACCGAAAAATGAAGTCGATAAGACAGAGTTTGTTTTGTGTTCTTATCTCTTCAACAATTGTACAGAAAACAAGTTTGTTTATGTTCTTTTAGCTCCTTTCCCTGTCTAAAAAAGTATTAGAGGCTTTAAAAGTATTTATGTCAAGCTACTAATAGGATGGCTGGATGGGAAGACTATGGCTGAACTTGCTCCCAATTTCTCAAGACTGTCCCCAAAAGAACTGTCAAAAGGAAAACTGTGGCTCAAGCCCTGCAGAATAGAAGTTAGGTGCATGATATCAGAGGAGCTCTTACTGTGGAGGTGCCATTTGACTATCTGCATATTTTGGATTTAATGGAGACCATTGTCCTCAATCCGGATGTGGCAGATCAGTACAGGTGGAAGTTGACTCAGCATGGCCGGCCTCTATAGTAGTAAATCTGCCCATTAGGCTTTCTTTGTTGGATCCATTAAGTTTGAGCCATGGAGACGAATCTGGAAAACTTGGGCCCCCCTTGCTGTAAGTTCTTCGTCTGGCTGGTGGTTCATGGCAGTGTGTGGACATATGACTACCTGGCAAGGAGAAATCTGCCCCACCAGGAAGCCTCCCATTTTGTGATTAGAAAGAGGAAACAATAAATCACTTGCTGGTTGGATGTGTGTTTGCCCGTGAAGTATGGTCCATTCTATTACAGCAGCTAGGCCTTTTGCAGCTAGCGCCACAATATGTGACTGCACGTTTTTCAGGTTGGTGGAGGCGTATGATTAAAACGGCTCCAAAGGAGGCTCGCAAGGGGCTCAACACTTTGGTTATTTTGGTGGCATGGGAATTATGGAAAACACCGTAACACCTGTGTTTTTTGAGCACAAGAGGCCAAGCGTTCAAGAGGCTGTCATGGCCGTGAGGTTGGAGGGCAATTTCTGGTGTTCAGTAGGAGCCAATAGGCTTAGGGAACTAATGCCCAGGCCGCTGACCTTGTTGGCCTAGTTTGTGTCACCTGGATAGTTAAGGTCGTTTCAATCTGATCTGTGACGTGTTTTTAGTTGTGATGGTGTTGAGGGTGGAGCCATTTTCATGGCACCATGTGTGGCCTGTCTAGGCTGTTGTACTTTTCTTTTACCTTAATAAAATAACACACAGTTCTCCTACGTGGTTCGAGAAAAAAATTATTCAAAATATTTGATTCTTTTTAAGCTAAAAAATGCATATAATCAAATATGATCCAGGACGAACTTATCGCATTAAAATAAACATTTTGGATCAATTTGCAACCTCCTATCAAGCTATTGTATTAAATTGAGCATTTTACAAGTTGTTGGATTAATCTAACATAAATAGAAAATTTATTCTAGAAATTAATGTTATTGTAATTTTTATCTAGTGGTATAACGTGATCATCAATTGTAAGACGCATATCATAACTATAACACTACATTCAGATATGCCAGCTCGATTTCTCGTACTTGGGTGTAATTATGTATACTCATAGCTAGGTAGGTGCATGTACATATTTAATGTTTGAAATGTGTATTAATGTACCAGCACTACCAGAATGAGTGACATCTGCACCGGGTGGGAAAGCCCTTTAGCACCGGGTTTCCCACCCGGTGCAACTAACCCGAGGCTAAAGGGGCAAACCTTTAGCACCGGGTTTAATAACCGGTGCTAAAGGGGCCATTTAGCACCGGGTGCAGCCACGACCCGGTGCTAAAGGGCCTGCCCCGCAGCGCCTTTAGCAGGACCTTTAGCACCGGGTGCAGCCACGACCCGGTGCTAAAGGGCCTGCCCCGCAGCGCCTTTAGCAGGACCTTTAGCACCGGGTGCAGCCACGACCCGGTGCTAAAGGGCCTGCCCCGCAGCGCCTTTAGCAGGACCTTTAGCACCGGGTGCAGCCACGACCCGGTGCTAAAGGGCCTGCCCCGCAGCGCCTTTAGCAGGGCCTTTAGCACCGGGTCCAGACACAACCCGGTGCTAAAAATTTTTACGCGCAAAAAAATAAATATTTTTTCTACTCTCGTCTCTTTCCCTCCCCTCTCTTTTCTAGCTCACCGTCGTCTTCTCTCCGTCCTTCAAGAACAAGAACAAAATTTTTGTTCTTATTCTTCAAGAACAGAAAAAAGAAGAAGGTGAGAGTAGATAAATAAGAGGAGAAAGAAAGAAATTAAGAGTAGAAATATCTTAATTTACATCACAACATTTAAGATCCAACAATTACAACATTCAAGATTCAACGTAGATCCGTGCGTTGCTAGGGTGGAAGACTTTAGGATATATTTTATAGTTATTAATCCATCATTAATGAAGTTGTACTTATGCTAGTTAATTGAGAAGATTTAAGCATGGACAAAAATATGAAACTTTAGTAAATTCAATTTTCATCTAGGATAAACATGCATTAACTTAAATTATGTCAATCTATAGCTTTTCTTGAACCACTACATCTTGGTTGCCAATCATCTCCTTGGGAGCTAAAATAAAACCATCAAGAGTTATATTTATTTCCTTGGCAGTAAAATTTCAAAACCATTTCGGGCATGGGTCTGGGGCTATTTGATTTTCCTATCTATTTAATATACTCTTCCAATATATAAGCAATAAAAATAATTTGTATGCTCCAATGTTGATCAAATTTTCCCATAGCATGAGTGCCACCCTCAACGGGCACGGGCCTAGAAAATCAATATAAAATGCTAGAAAATCAATATAAAATGCTAGAAAATCAATATAAAATGCTAGAAAATCAATATAAAATGCTAGAAAATCAATATAAAATGCTAGAAAATCAATATAAAATGCTAGAAAATCAATATAAAATGCTAGAAAATCAATATAAAATGCTAGAAAATCAATATAAAATGCTAGAAAATCAATATAAAATGCTAGAAAATCAATATAAAATGCTAGAAAATCAATATAAAATGCTAGAAAATCAATATAAAATGCTAGAAAATCAATATAAAATGCTAGAAAATCTTATAAATTACTAGAAAATCAATATAAAATGCTAGAAAATCAATATAAAATGCTAGAAAATCAATATAAAATGCTAGAAAATCAATATAAAATGCTAGAAAATCAATATAAAATGCTAGAAAATCAATATAAAATGCTAGAAAATCAATATAAAATGCTAGAAAATCAATATAAAATGCTAGAAAATCAATATAAAATGCTAGAAAATCAATATAAAATGCTAGAAAATCAATATAAAATGCTAGAAAATCAATATAAAATGCTAGAAAATCAATATAAAATGCTAGAAAATCAATATAAAATGCTAGAAAATCTTATAAATTACTAGAAAATCAATATAAAATGCTAGAAAATCAATATAAAATGCTAGAAAATCAATATAAAATGCTAGAAAATCAATATAAAATGCTAGAAAATCAATATAAAATGCTAGAAAATCAATATAAAATGCTAGAAAATCAATATAAAATGCTAGAAAATCAATATAAAATGCTAGAAAATCAATATAAAATGCTAGAAAATCAATATAAAATGCTAGAAAATCAATATAAAATGCTAGAAAATCAATATAAAATGCTAGAAAATCAATATAAAATGCTAGAAAATCAATATAAAATGCTAGAAAATCTTATAAATTACTAGAAAATCAATATAAAATGCTAGAAAATCAATATAAAATGCTAGAAAATCAATATAAAATGCTAGAAAATCAATATAAAATGCTAGAAAATCAATATAAAATGCTAGAAAATCAATATAAAATGCTAGAAAATCAATATAAAATGCTAGAAAATCAATATAAAATGCTAGAAAATCAATATAAAATGCTAGAAAATCAATATAAAATGCTAGAAAATCAATATAAAATGCTAGAAAATCAATATAAAATGCTAGAAAATCAATATAAAATGCTAGAAAATCAATATAAAATGCTAGAAAATCTTATAAATTACTAGAAAATCAATATAAAATGCTAGAAAATCAATATAAAATGCTAGAAAATCAATATAAAATGCTAGAAAATCAATATAAAATGCTAGAAAATCAATATAAAATGCTAGAAAATCAATATAAAATGCTAGAAAATCAATATAAAATGCTAGAAAATCAATATAAAATGCTAGAAAATCAATATAAAATGCTAGAAAATCAATATAAAATGCTAGAAAATCAATATAAAATGCTAGAAAATCAATATAAAATGCTAGAAAATCAATATAAAATGCTAGAAAATCAATATAAAATGCTAGAAAATCTTATAAATTACTAGAAAATCAATATAAAATGCTAGAAAATCAATATAAAATGCTAGAAAATCAATATAAAATGCTAGAAAATCAATATAAAATGCTAGAAAATCAATATAAAATGCTAGAAAATCAATATAAAATGCTAGAAAATCAATATAAAATGCTAGAAAATCAATATAAAATGCTAGAAAATCAATATAAAATGCTAGAAAATCAATATAAAATGCTAGAAAATCAATATAAAATGCTAGAAAATCAATATAAAATGCTAGAAAATCAATATAAAATGCTAGAAAATCAATATAAAATGCTAGAAAATCTTATAAATTACTAGAAAATCAATATAAAATGCTAGAAAATCAATATAAAATGCTAGAAAATCAATATAAAATGCTAGAAAATCAATATAAAATGCTAGAAAATCAATATAAAATGCTAGAAAATCAATATAAAATGCTAGAAAATCAATATAAAATGCTAGAAAATCAATATAAAATGCTAGAAAATCAATATAAAATGCTAGAAAATCAATATAAAATGCTAGAAAATCAATATAAAATGCTAGAAAATCAATATAAAATGCTAGAAAATCAATATAAAATGCTAGAAAATCAATATAAAATGCTAGAAAATCTTATAAATTACTAGAAAATCAATATAAAATGCTAGAAAATCAATATAAATTAATAGAAAATCTTATAAATTAATAGAAAATCATATAATTTAATAGAAAATCATATTGACATGTATAGTACAAATTTATGTTATATATATACACACCTGACTAGACGAGGGCTCGTTACCGTCCCCTTCAACATTTTCGGGCCTTGCAACATTGTCGCCCTGGATATTGTCGTCCCTTCCAATGATCCCCAACACTTCTTCCATGGTCATTTGTTGGGTTACGTTGTCCTCTTGCATATTCGTAAAGAACGTGTCGTTGTCCTCTTCCATGGCTGGGACAGGGTTGTTGTTGTCCTCTTCCATGGCTGGGACTGGGTTGTTTTTGTCCTCTTGCATGGCTGGGACAGGGTTATTGTTGTCCTGTTGCATGGGTGGGACAGGGTTATTGTTGTCTGCCATCTATAGAATTAAAAATAATTGATAAGAAATATATCCTAAGCATACAAATAATTGTTGTCGGTGCGCGAAAAACGGATTCGCTAAGTTCGGGTGTGCGGTGGGTTCGGGTGCGTGACAAATGGGTTCGAACGGGTTCCAATATATACATTATACAAATGAAGCATATATATTTCCAATACACCTCATTTGCAATAAAATAAATTTCTAAAATTTCCTAATATTTTCAATACATATGAAGCAATTTCCAATGAAATATATGCATATACATTTCCAATATACATTTCCAATGAAATAAATTTCCATATACGTTTCCAACAAATTTTCAACATATATGCATATACATTTCCATTGAAATAAATTTCCAATTTGGCAGCACCTCCCCTACATGGGGAGGTTTCTGAAACCACACATCCTGGCAAAAAACACGGCACGAAGGCCGACAACCACATACACAAGGATACGGCACGAAGGCCGACAAACATATATACTACATATATATGTTTCTAGCATCCATTCATATACATATATATGTTTCTATCCTATGTATAAAAAACAACAACTACCACATCTATCCTACCCTGCGATCAACAAAAACGAACATTTATTCATGGTCATCCATCCCTTTACAATTATTGATTTGCCTCAGATATGTTACATTGAGCATTCATGGCAGTTATCGAACCATGAGACACATCCAACCCAACCATGATTTCAGCACAACCGAGCTAAAGTTTGGGTATGGATGTGTCTCATGGTTTCATAAAAACCATGAGAAGCAATAAAAATTCATATCATCACAGGCCTAATTTCTGTTTTTGGGTTTCACCTCTAGCCTACCCCAACTTGCTTGGACTAAAGACTAAAGGCCTCAGATATGTTACATTGAGCATTCATGGCAGTTATCGAACCATGAGACACATCCAACCCAACCATGATTTCAGCACAACCGAGCTAAAGTTTGGGTATGGATGTGTCCCATGGTTTCATAAAAACCATGAGAAGCAATAAAAATTCATATCATCACAGGCCTATCAAAAGACAAAGAATAAAAACAAATTTTTGTCAAATAAAAAATTCATATACCACATTTTTGTCAAATTTTTGTCAATTTTGGCAGTTATATACATATATATGTTTCTATCATCCATTCATATTCATATACATATATGTTTCTATCCTATGTATGAAAAACAACAACTACATCTATCCTACCACAAATAGCAACTACCACATCCTACCACAAAACTAAGTTGACAACTAGTTTTTTCACATATATTGTCCAATTGTTGACAACTAAGTTTTTCACACTTTCTACACATGCATAGCAAATTTTCACAAACAATTTTTTCAACAAAGCTTTACCTTCAGGGCGTCGGCGTCGGCACGGCCGCCGGCGTGGGAGCAGCAGCAGGGCGTCGGCAGGGGCACGGCAGGGGCGGCCACCGGACGGCGTGGGAGCAGCAGCGGAGCCGGCGAGAGGCCGGCGGTGGGGAGGAGGCCGGTGGCGTCCGGGGGCGCAGATTTCCAATATACATTTCCAACCATTTTCAACATATATGCACATTTCTACATTTCCAACAATTTTCAACATATATGCATATACATTTCCAATGAAATAAATTTCCAATATACGTTTCCAACAAATTTCAACATATATGCATATACATTTCCAATGAAATAAATTTCAAATATACGTTTCCAACAATTTTCAACATATATGCATATACATTTCCAATGAAATAAATTTCCAATATACGTTTCCAACAAATTTTCAACATATATGCATATACATTTCCAATGAAATAAATTTCCAATATACGTTTCCAACAAATTTCAACATATATGCATATATATTTGAGGCATCTGATACGATGTTATCATCAACCTGGCATGTGGCAACCACCTAACAGATGAACAGAACCCAGCAGGACCTGATTGGTGAATACACATCAGGGCAGAAAAGATTCTCCAATTTGGGTAATAAATGTACATTTCTCACACGGAGCAGAATAACAGCACCTCCCATAGATTAAGGTTCACAATGGATATTTCAATGGAAACTTTCATCCAAACAGTATATCTTCTCCACATTATCAGTATACCTTTCCGGACGACGACGGGCGACGAAGGGCGGCGGCGTCGGGCGGCGTCGGCGGCGTCGGGCGGCGGCGTCGGGGCGTCGGGCGGCGTCATTAATAGAAAATCATATAAATTAATAGAAAATCATATAAATTAATAGAAAATCATATAAATTAATAGAAAATCATATAAATTAATAGAAAATCATATAAATTAATAGAAAATCATATAAATTAATAGAAAATCATATAAATTAATAGAAAATCATATAAATTAATAGAAAATCATATAAATTAATAGAAAATCATATAAATTAATAGAAAATCATATAAATTAATAGAAAATCATATAAATTAATAGAAAATCATATAAATTAATAGAAAATCATATAAATTAATAGAAAATCATATAAATTAATAGAAAATCATATAAATTAATAGAAAATCATATAAATTAATAGAAAATCATATAAATTAATAGAAAATCATATAAATTAATAGAAAATCATATAAATTAATAGAAAATCATATAAATTAATAGAAAATCATAAAAATGCTAGAAAATTAATATAAAATGCTAGAAAATTAATACAAAATATAGTCATTACAAATTGGGTGGAACATAGTGCAATTAAATTACATGGCATCATCGCGTACTCGTACACTAATAAACTTCCTCAAACTGCAAACTTTGAAGTTCTTGCTCCTTCTGCTCGTAGAGCCTGCTTGCCTCAACCATCAAGTTCTGTATAGGTACCGAAAAGTTTGCATTAAAAAGGCTTGATCCAGGTGATATGCTGCTACTGTTATTATGGCGCATCCTCTTTTGCTGATTGCACTGAGGAAACTGCTCTTCTACCTGCATATTTCCATTGTACCCGTCAATATCACCAATGTGCCTCTTACCATTATTCCCTAATAAATATGAGCTCCCTGGTCCCAGGTCCACTCCATTCTTATGTGCATCAGCCCCCATAGCCAAGAAGTCCCCAGAGGACAGATCATGCACATTTTCTGTTACAATGTATGATGAGGGAATTGAGTTCATAGCTTGGAGGAGGTTTGACGATGTCATCCTTTCCAAAGATCCTCTTCCAGAGAAATCATCAAATGTCAACCCATCTCTCATCTCGGCCTCCCCTTTATTCAGATTCTCAAACTCCATGCCCCCGAATGTATTACAACGTTGTAAGGAATGTACCATTCCCTCATCCCCATTGCCATCCCCAATTCTCCAAGTCATGTCCTCTCCACCATTATCATCCCCATATGCATCATCCTCTGACTCCTCCGCCTCTTCATTGTCACTGTCACCCTCATCCAGATTTTCAACATGTGTTTCCTCTTCCACGTCCATACTATCATAATCATTTGTAGAGTTAAAACCCAAGCTCAGCCCCATTGCATCCTTCTCTTCCTCCTCCTCAGCCTCCTCATCTCCCACCTCCTCAGCTTCCTCATCTCCCACCTCCTCTGCCTCCTCATCTCCCACTTCCTCTGCCTCCTCATCTCCCACCTCCTCTGCTACAGCCACCTCTTCTAAATTAACTAAAAATCTTATACATTAAAAGAAAATCTCATAAATTAATAGAAAATCATATAAATTAATAGAAAATCATATAAATTAATAGAAAATCTTATAAATTAATAGAAAATCTTATAAAATGCTAGAAAATTAATATAAAATGCTAGAAAATTAATACAAAATATAGTCATTACAAAGTGGGTGGAACATAGTGCAATTAAATTACATGGCATCATCGCGTACTCGTACACTAATAAACTTCCTCTTTACAAATGTTCCTTGATTGTGATCACGACGTAGATACGGTGTCTCTTCCGCCGCTAACAGGATGCTTGGGTCATCAGCCACTGAGAATGGAGGCCGGCCATCGAACATATCATAATCTTCATCCGTCTTGTCCTCAACTCCTACGATTGTTCTCTTTCCAGGAAGAACTATATGACGCTTTGGCTCGTCTTGTGATGGGTCCAATTGCTTACCCCCACCTTTCTTATGCGCCCCTTTCTTCGGTCTGGCTAGCCATGTCCTTCACATAGAAAACTTGTGTGACAGCATTGCCCAGGAGGAACGGTTCGTCTAGAAAGCCAATCTTGTTTAGGTCCACTAACGTCATTCCATAGTCCGCTTCAACTTTAACACCTCCTCCAGTCAGCTTCACCATTGGCACTTGAACAGTGGGATCTTCAAAGGTCCGTACTCTAGTTCCCATATCTCCTCTATGACTCCATAGTATGAGTTTGTATTGCCATTGGTGTCTGTCGCGTCGATCCGGACACCACTGTTTTGGTTGGTGCTTTTCTTGTCCTGGGCTCTTGTGTAAAATGTATACCCATTGATGTCGTATCCTTGGAATGTCAAGATCGTGCTCGATGGACCTCTAGCTACAAAAGCTAGCTGCGCATCAATGCCCTCGACACCCATAAGACGTCTATATCTCCAATACATTTAAATGATGCATTTTCCAATATACATTTCAAACATATAGCATTTCCAATATACATTTCCAATATAACATTTCCAATATACATTTCAATGTAAATATCTCCAATACATTTAAATGAAGCATTTTCCAATATACATTTCAAACATATAACATTTCCAATATACATTTCAATGTAAATATCTCCAATACATTTAAATGAAGCATTTTCCAATATACATTTCAAACATATAACATTTCCAATATACATTTCAATGTAAATATCTCCAATACATTTAAATGAAGCATTTTCCAATATACATTTCAAACATATAACATTTCCAATATACATTTCAATGTAAATATCTCCAATACATTTAAATGAAGCATTTTCCAATATACATTTCAAACATATAACATTTCCAATATACATTTCAATGTAAATATCTCCAATACATTTAAATGAAGCATTTTCCAATATACATTTCAAACATATAACATTTCCAATATACATTTCAATGTAAATATCTCCAATACATTTAAATGAAGCATTTTCCAATATACATTTCAAACATATAACATTTCCAATATACATTTCAATGTAAATATCTCCAATACATTTAAATGAAGCATTTTCCAATATACATTTCAAACATATAACATTTCCAATATACATTTCAATGTAAATATCTCCAATACATTTAAATGAAGCATTTTCCAATATACATTTCAAACATATAACATTTCCAATATACATTTCAATGTAAATATCTCCAATACATTTAAATGAAGCATTTTCCAATATACATTTCAAACATATAACATTTCCAATATACATTTCAATGTAAATATCTCCAATACATTTAAATGAAGCATTTTCCAATATACATTTCAAACATATAACATTTCCAATATACATTTCAATGTAAATATCTCCAATACATTTAAATGAAGCATTTTCCAATATACATTTCAAACATATAACATTTCCAATATACATTTCAATGTAAATATCTCCAATACATTTAAATGAAGCATTTTCCAATATACATTTCAAACATATAACATTTCCAATATACATTTCAATGTAAATATCTCCAATACATTTAAATGAAGCATTTTCCAATATACATTTCAAACATATAACATTTCCAATATACATTTCAATGTAAATATCTCCAATACATTTAAATGAAGCATTTTCCAATATACATTTCAAACATATAACATTTCCAATATACATTTCAATGTAAATATCTCCAATACATTTAAATGAAGCATTTTCCAATATACATTTCAAACATATAACATTTCCAATATACATTTCAATGTAAATATCTCCAATACATTTAAATGAAGCATTTTCCAATATACATTTCAAACATATAACATTTCCAATATACATTTCAATGTAAATATCTCCAATACATTTAAATGAAGCATTTTCCAATATACATTTCAAACATATAACATTTCCAATATACATTTCAATGTAAATATCTCCAATACATTTAAATGAAGCATTTTCCAATATACATTTCAAACATATAACATTTCCAATATACATTTCAATGTAAATATCTCCAATACATTTAAATGAAGCATTTTCCAATATACATTTCAAACATATAACATTTCCAATATACATTTCAATGTAAATATCTCCAATACATTTAAATGAAGCATTTTCCAATATACATTTCAAACATATAACATTTCCAATATACATTTCAATGTAAATATCTCCAATACATTTAAATGAAGCATTTTCCAATATACATTTCAAACATATAACATTTCCAATATACATTTCAATGTAAATATCTCCAATACATTTAAATGAAGCATTTTCCAATATACATTTCAAACATATAACATTTCCAATATACATTTCAATGTAAATATCTCCAATACATTTAAATGAAGCATTTTCCAATATACATTTCAAACATATAACATTTCCAATATACATTTCAATGTAAATATCTCCAATACATTTAAATGAAGCATTTTCCAATATACATTTCAAACATATAACATTTCCAATATACATTTCAATGTAAATATCTCCAATACATTTAAATGAAGCATTTTCCAATATACATTTCAAACATATAACATTTCCAATATACATTTCAATGTAAATATCTCCAATACATTTAAATGAAGCATTTTCCAATATACATTTCAAACATATAACATTTCCAATATACATTTCAATGTAAATATCTCCAATACATTTAAATGAAGCATTTTCCAATATACATTTCAAACATATAACATTTCCAATATACATTTCAATGTAAATATCTCCAATACATTTAAATGAAGCATTTTCCAATATACATTTCAAACATATAACATTTCCAATATACATTTCAATGTAAATATCTCCAATACATTTAAATGAAGCATTTTCCAATATACATTTCAAACATATAACATTTCCAATATACATTTCAATGTAAATATCTCCAATACATTTAAATGAAGCATTTTCCAATATACATTTCAAACATATAACATTTCCAATATACATTTCAATGTAAATATCTCCAATACATTTAAATGAAGCATTTTCCAATATACATTTCAAACATATAACATTTCCAATATACATTTCAATGTAAATATCTCCAATACATTTAAATGAAGCATTTTCCAATATACATTTCAAACATATAACATTTCCAATATACATTTCAATGTAAATATCTCACCAAATTTTTGAAAAAAATTGGGCGCACCTCCCCTCTTCTTCCTCCTCCGGCCGAGAGCCAGCATGAACACAGCGCAAGTGTTCAGCTGGCTCGGGCGGGGGAGGAGCTACTATATTCGAATACATTAGCACCGGGTCGTGGTAAGACCCGGTGCTAATGTGCACCCTTTAGCACCGGGTGCAGCCAGCACCCGGTGCAAATGTTTCGGGCATATTAGCACCGGGTGCTGGCTGCACCCGGTGCTAAATGGGGCACATTAGCACCGGGTCTTTCCACGACCCGGTGCTAATGTGTCCGCCCGGACACACCTCCGCGCCGCCCCCGCTCCTAGCCGTTGGACCCGGTGCTGAAGCTCCATCAGCACCGGGTCCAAAAATGGCCGAGGCGGAGGAGGTGGGCGGATGTGAAGTATTCTGGTAGTGCAGATTTTGAATTGAGACATGTTATGTAAACTCCATTGCTACCGCCAAATCTAGATACATGTAGATTAATGTAAACCCAGCACTAGCCATTTCCGCTATTAGTAAAATGGCAGCGCGCCTTCTACTAGCCTTCTACAAATCATTTGTTCGTTAAAGCCGACTCCTGAAAACTATGACAATCGAGATCTTCGTCAGCCATGGATGAAGCTTTAGCAATGTGTTAAATCTCTGATGAACGTTTACTTAAGCTTAGAATTTTTTTGGTTGTCGAGTGCTTTCTATGTGGGCGACGGAGTCTACCCTATAGTAAAAGTTTCTGTAATAAATAACGATCACATTTATTTTTGGATGAAGAGACCAGCGCATGTTTCATTTTCTGGATGAAATAAACTTCCCTTTATCTAAAAAATATGTCCATTAATGAAAAATGAAATATTAATTCATGTGCAGCATTTGTGTATACCACTCTCATTTCTCTCCTTCCTTTGTCCAACAAAGCAGGGAGAGATCTATTTTATTTAAGTTGGCTTGCACCAACCTAAATTAACAATATGGGATTATTTATAGCATGCGCACTTTATTTTGCGATGAAAGATGTCATGGCGTTAAAATGGGCCTCTCTATGGGTAATTTTTTTCCAGCATGTAAGAGGTTGCACGGATAAAAGAAAATGTCAAAGAGTGTAATGTGTATTTGTGTTTATTTGGCCTTTAAATGATCGGGATCTGTACTATCCCTTGATGCTCTTCCGCGGCTTTTCCTTTTACATTTCAGAGAACAGAAACGACAGGACGTCTAATTAAGCGCTTTGTTGGCATAGCAGAGTCCTGTTTCCCAAGGGGAGAAAAAGCCAACAAATCTTCGATAGAGTGGCTAAGGTGTGCTCTGAATAGCTGTCTCTCTTCGATGATGAGTGGACAACTTCTTCGTTAGTAAACCCGAATGGATGAGTGCTTTTGACCAGATTAAGCACGTGGTTCCTTGCCATCCCGTGACTCTTGACTTTCGCAAATAATAAAAAAATAAAAAAAATCTCCTGCCACTTGACCCTGTCGAGCAAATTGCTGTGGAAATTGCTGACGCGGCCACGACCACGACGACGTACTGCCACAAACGTCTTGGCCGGTTCCACCCGTGCGCGAAAAGAGCAAAGTCTTCGCACGTCTTGTGCGCAGGTACACGGTTCCTGGAAGTTGCATTGAAAATTACAAAGATCGTCTACTGCCGGCGTACGAAGTGGGCATTTATTCACACAGTCACACGCATTTTCCACTTCAGATTTCGTATTGACTAGTGCTTGGCCTCCAACTCCAAGCCACATACCTGGCTAGGTCTCCTTTCCCTCCCATCCACTATCGGCGGCGCCGGCTAAATATATATCTGCCTCCCCACTAATCTATCTATTATATTATTACAATAAGGTTAAAAATTATTACAATAAGGTTAAAAGGAGCCACCATGTTCACCGAGAGGGCCAAGAAATTCTCACGTTAATCCAAAAAAGAGAAGGATTTTAACCGTCGGATTTTATGAAGATCTAACGATCCATATTATTCTGTCAATCCAAATAAAAAGGAAAAAAAGAAGCCATCGGATTTAATGAAGATCTAACGGTCCATATTAAGAACAAATAAATTCTCACGTTAATCTAAAAAAGAGAAGAATGTATGCCGTCGGATTTTATGAAGATCTAACGGTCGATATTATTCCATTAGTTCAAAAAAGAGAAGAATATATGTCGTCGGATTTGATGAAGATCTAACGGTTTATATTATTTCGTCCATTCGCCGCCGTCGTGCAGCTGTCCGTGGCCACTATAGTATGCCTCCACTGTCGTCGTGTGGCCATCTGCGGCCGTCACTGCCGTCACGCAGCCGTCTCTGGCCGTCACGAGAGTCTTCGCCGTCGTCGCGCGACCGTCCGCCGTCAGGAGGCCGTCCGCCGCCGTTGCCGCCGTGGGAGCCACCTGTGCACCTTCGGAGTTCGGTATCTGGACGCTCCGCGCGTCGCTAGGGCTGAAGGCTGCCCCCCGGCACCCCTCGCCGCCACTACCACCGCCACTAGAGAAAGGTGGGGAGATAGAGGAAGAGCGATAGAGTGGGGGTAGTGGTGGTGTCGGTGGAAGGAAAAGAGAAAAGCGATGGGTGGGCTCGCGTCTTGGTAGTTGGTATAAAATATTAGATATAGAGAATAACAGGTGAAAAAGAAATATATTGTTCCGTCTGTCACCATCGTCGCACAGCCGTCCGTGGCCGCCGCAGGAGGCCTCCACCATCGCTGCGCGGCCGTCCGTGTTTGCCGCGGGAGCCCTCCAACGCCGCGCGGCCATCTGTGACCGCCGCGGGAGTCCTCGCCATCACCGCATGACCGTGTGCACCCATTACTGCTACGGGAGACATCTGCGGCTCCCGTGGGAGCCGCCCAAACGACTTCGGAATTTGGGGTCATGCTGCTCGGCGCGCCGCTGGAGGCTGGCGGGGCTGAAGGCTGATAGCCCGGGAGACCGGCACCCTTCGCCTCTGCCGCCGCCATTAGAGAGAGAGGGAGATAGAGTGGGAGGAGTGATGGTGTCGGTGAAATAAAAGGAAAAAAAGAGATGGGTGGGCTCACGTGTTGGTAGTTGGTATAGAATATGAGATACAAAGGATAATGGGTGCAGAAAAAATTGATATAGATGGTAGAATCTCAATTACTAGGCGTGAATATTTCTTTTAGAGGATGAAAATAGAGTACGACGAGTGCGGACAACCTGAAGCCCCGTATGCCCTACCACGTTCCTTTATATATGACGCAATGTTCGACAATGGGCGGAGGACAACACGTCGATCTGCACGTGTGCCTGATGAGAGGTGCTCGAATTTAAGACGTTCAACAAGATGGTGAGCATAGCAGCTTAGCAGGAAAACAATTCTCTCTATCTGAAGGGAGCGAATCGCTGTCGGGATTGAGCACCATGGCCGGTGGCCGCGCTCAGCACTCGGTGTCTTTGCCAACGCAAGTGGAAGATCATCAAGCAGTTTGATGGTATTTGTTAACGAGTTAGTGTAATAAGCAGCACAACGAGAAAAAACAAAGCGGAGAAACTGAGGTTGTATGTAGAGCGTTCAACAATGAGTGGAGGACATCACATTAATTTGCACATGTAACCAATGAAAGATGCTCTGATTTATGACGTAGTGGTGGAGTTAATCTTAACAATATAATGTTGTTACCATATTAATTGAAATAAAAATAATATACACTGTTGGTTTTTCTAAGATCTGACAATCTACATTAATCCTTAAAGTATATTAGTTAGAGTAAATAAATAGTTAAATTCTAATCTAAATAAATAAAAAATTATAAGTTGATCAAAAAGATTAATGTCAAATACAATTAATAAATATAAGTTTGCATGATTAATTCATACCGTATGCCATATATATGATTATAAAAAATGATATGTTAGTTTAGACACACTTTAACAAACTCTATTAACAATATAACAATAGATATTTAAATTAAATTATATTTAAGTTAAAAAGTCTAAATGTTAATATAAAAACTAGCTACCCGCGCAAATTGCGCGGGCCATCTTGCTAGTTCTCTGCTTGTTCACACGCAGTGGAGACGTGTTTAATTTACAAGCGTTTTCATATTCAGTCCCTAGATTATTCTTTGTCTGTATAATAATTCATTCAATCTCATCGATGACGACATTACTCATGGAAGCCAGGAGAAGAGGCTGCTCTGCGCAGTGCTGCTGCTTCTGTTCTGCGTGTCCGCACGTCTCCAGGCCGCGTGCGCCGCGGATGGAGGCCGGGGGTGAGGACGGCGGCAAAGGAGGAGAAGGATGCGAGGGGGGAGGAGGTGGGGGCGGCGGCAGGTCCGGATCCGGAGGCAGCAGTCTATACCCACTCCGGCGCGCGCTGCAGCCAGAGGGTCCGTTTGCAACTGGCGTGACCTGCTTGCTCAAGGTGCTTTGAGCTTCTGCGGTGCGCGCCGCCGCCGCCCTTGGGGCCGTTGTTCTCGTTAGGCACTGATCTCGGTTTCCTATATTGAACTTTATAATATCATGAGCTTACTACCATGTGTAAGTATCATTGTGTGTATATCGAGGTATTATATATAGCGGCAATAACGGCATGGCCCACTAGTCCCTAGTAGCCAGCACGTAAGTACTAATAAGTTGATTATAAGTGGATTATAAATGTTGAGCACTGATAAAATTTTGGATTTGGCTGGTACAAGTGTATACTTCATCCATCCATCTTTTTAAGGCGAGCACGAATATTGAGATTCAAAACTTTACAATACTTGACCAATAATTTAGTAAATAAATTTTAATTTTTATAATACAAACTTCATATGGTTGGATTTGTAATCAAATATGCTCTTCAATGATTATAATTTTCTAACCACAAATGATAGAATATAAGATAAATGAATGGTCAAAGTATAACTTAGAAGTCCGTGTCATGTCAAAACGTGCCTTACTAAGATAGGTGGAGGGAGTATATGTTCCTAGAGGTTTCCATGGTCTAACTTCTTGAGGAAATTATTTGGGTTTCCAGCCCACATGGATGGTGACTGTTGTAGTTTGGAAGAACTGAGGCTCGTGGGATCAGAATTCCCGGGTGCCCTCAATTAATAAGGCCGAGTTCTAATAGAACTACTCGTGTACTCCTAGTAAGAGTCTCATATTATAACCGACTAGTGTTAAACAAATTAACATTTATTTATTGAAGCTCCGAGTTTAAGTCTACCATGATTTTATTTAGAAAATATAATTTTAAATAAACATTAATCAATGTGACATAAGTTTACGAGAAACTAAGATAAAACCAAATTAACTTTTATTTAGAAAGCTTATGAAATCAATATTAATCAACTTTAACATTAATATGAAAAACCATATAAATCTTAGTTACCTTTTAATCAAAAAGCATGTGAAGCTTGCATTAATCAATAGAACATTTATTATGAAAAGCGGTGTGTAACACTAAGTAGCTTCTAACTAAAGAGGGCATTATACTAGGCATTAATCCAATTAATAATAAATTAATTTTCAAAAACATGTATTATGGAAAACATCACTACTAGCAAGCGACTTATGTTATCATGAACCTGACGGAACTTTAATGGATCTATTTGGAGTTAAAACATGGAATGTGCGGATTAGCTAAGGATGTAGGGAACTAATCATAATTACCCATGGATATGGAGGACTACCAGAAAACTTTCACACGACACTATAAATAGTGTTCGTAAAATTGATAGATCTTTGGGTTAGATCCATAAAAAGGCTGCGGGCGGCGGCTCATGTCTTCACGTGGAGGCGTTCCTCTTGCGACCATGAGGGACAAGGACCGGCAGAAGAGCAGCATCTCGATTAGGGGGATCATCATTGTGGTGTTTCCTTCCCCTGATGGGTCACAAGTGCAGCGAATCGGGGTGGTGAAGGCATGCGGCGACGCTGGGCTCATGACGACCCTCCTCGTGGCTATGGCAGTGGTGTTTAGCGCACCCGCAAAGATAGTGAGGCGGTGGGAATCGGGTGCACGGAGTGTGGGGTGCGTGGCCTCACCTTTTATTGGGGCGAGGAGGCTATGGCGCGCACGCGAAGGCACTACCAGAAACTTCAACATCCGCTCGCCTGCCTCCTCCGCCTCGGCCATTTTTGGACCCGGTGCTGATGGGGCTTCAGCACCGGGTCCAACGGCTAGGAGCGGGGGCGGCGCTGAGATGTGTCAGGGCAGACACATTAGCACCGGGTCTTGCCACGACCCGGTGCTAATGCCTTTTGTATTATATTTATTTATTTAATGAATATAGTAATGTAGTTTTAGAAATTTGTTTATATAATGGAATATATATTACAATGTGTATTTATTTGTATATTTATTTTTTTTATCTTTAAATTGTATTGTATATTTGTTATTGGTTAATAATGCAGATGAATAGACAATGGATGTATGGGGACTCCCACGCTCAGGCGTTCCGTGATGGCCTCAGGGCGTTTCTCGATGCCGCCGAGGCTAACAGGACGGAGTCGGGAAGGATGTTCTATCCAAATTTTTTTCAAAATTTGTGAAGATTCTACTCATCTAAGGAGCACTACAAGGTACACTCTTTCATTCTCTAATCTTTTATTTAGCTTGTAATCCTTCTATGCTTTAGAAATAGAGAAGTTTGTGAATCAAATAAAGCTAGCTAGAGAGCTTGTTCATGGAGGAGAGAGAGAGGAGAGGTTGAGTTCATGGTGGAGAAAGAGAGAGTGTTCATGTTGTGCTTAAGGTTGTCTTCAGGTGCATTTGATGAGGCACGGTTTCATGAGGAATTATTCTGTGTGGACGAAGCACGGTGAAAGAGGAATTCTAATGGATGAATATGAAGAAGACGGAGCCGATGACGACATTCCGGTATTGGCTCAATCCTACGGTTCCTTTGCAGATGCTGCTATGGGTGATGCCGATGAGGAAGATGTTGCTCTGGAAAATGACCCTACTGATGGACTCGGGCAAATGTTGCGTGATGCTGAGAAAGACTGCGGCAATGATAAGGAACTGAAAAAGATACAGCGCATGTTGCAGGACCACAAGACTGACCTGTACCCAGATTGCGAAGAGGGGCTAAAAAAGTTGGGCAGCACACTTGAACTTCTGCAGTGGAAGGCAGCAAATGGTGTTACTGATAAGGGTTTCGAGGAGCTACTGAAACTCGTAAAGAAGATTCTTCCAGAGGGTAACACATTGCCATCGACAACGTATCAAGCAAAACGTGTTGTTTGCCCTCTCGGTTTGGAGGTGCAGAAGATACATGCGTGTCCTAATGACTGTATCCTCTATCGCGGACAGTACGAACACTTGGATCGTTGTCCGGTTTGCACCTGCGCGCGATACAAGATCAGGCGGGACGACCCTGGTGATGTTGGGGGAGAGCGTTCTAAGAAAAAAATCCCTGCGAAGGTGATGTGGTATTTCCCTCTGATACCCCGTCTGAAGCGTTTGTTCAGGAACAAAGACCATGCCAAACTGATGCGCTGGCACAAAGAAGAACGTAAGCAGGATGGCATGTTGAGACACCCCGCCGATGGATCCCAGTGGAGGAACATCGACAGAGCATTCCCAGAGTTTGATGCTGATGCGAGGAATGTTAGGCTTGGTTTAAGTACCGATGGCATGAACCCTTTTGGTGAAATGAGCAGTAGTCATAGCACTTGGCCCGTGACTGTTTGTATCTACAACCTACCCCCCTGGCTCTGCATGAAGCGGAAGTTCATTATGATGCCAGTGCTCATCGAAGGCCCAAAGCAACCTGGCAACGACATTGATGTGTACCTAAGACCATTGGTTGACGAACTTTTGCAGCTGTGGAAGAATGAAGGTGTTAGCGTGTGGGATGAGGACAAGCAGGAGCAGTTTGACCTTCGAGCACTGCTTTTCATAAGCATCAACGACTGGCCTGCACTAAGTAACCTATCAGGACAATCAAACAAAGGATATAAAGCATGCACTCACTGTTTAGAGGAAACCGAAAGCATGTATTTGAAACATTGTCGTAAAGTTGTGTACATGGGTCACCGTCGATTCCTTCCGGCGAAGCATGAGCTACGAAAGAAATGTGCGCATTTTGGCGGGAATGCTGACCGCCGTACAAAGCCGAGACACCGGAGTGGAGAAGAGCTATTTGATATGGTGAAGGACCTACACGTGGTGTTTGGCAAGGGAGACGGAAGCCAGGCTGCTCCGACGGGCGAGGATGGTCGTGCCGCGATGTGGAAGAAGAAGTCTATCTTTTGGGAGCTACCTTATTGGCAACGTTTAGAGGTCCGTAACGCGATTGATGTGATGCATCTGACGAAGAATCTTTGCGTGAACTTGATAAGCTTCCTGGGTACTTATGGGAAGCCAAAAGATACACTGGAAGCACGTCAGGATCTGAAACGATTGAAGCAACGGACTGATCTACATCCAGAAAAGAGAGACAAAGGACGCCAGTACTTGCATCCTGCCAGCTTCACTCTCAGCAAAGAAGAGAAGGCAAGCATGTTTGAATGCTTGAACAGTATCAAGGTTCCGTCTGGCTACTCCTCCAATATTAAGGGAATAATAAATATGAAAGAGAAGAAGTTCACAAACCTGAAGTCTCACGACTGCCATGTGTTGATGACACAGCTGCTTCCCGTCATACTCAGAGGTGTGCTACCAGTTAATGTGCGGAAAGCCATTGTGAAGCTATGTGCAAACCTCAATGCAATTTCTCAAAAGGTGATCAGTCCAGACCATTTAGATCAGCTACAGAACAATGTGGTGCAATGTCTTGTCAGCTTTGAGATGATATTTCCACCATCCTTCTTCAATATCATGACACATCTACTGGTTAAAGATTGTAGATAATGATGAAATATGAAAAAGTGATGAATACCAAAGTTTCATATTTCATCATTATCTACAATCTTTATTTAGGTCATTTTGTCATTTTCAAAATGGGTAATAACATGTAGTAGAAATTTGACAAGTCTCTAACAAAGTTTTGGAAACTATGCGAGTGAATCTAGGATTAATGAACAATGTACACTACCACTTTCTCAAATGCAAAAATGACTTAAATAAAGATTGTAGATCTTGATGAGATATGAAATTTTGGTATTCATGACTTTTTCATCTGAGACCGTTTAATGTTCCAAAATCTTTCATTTAGTTATCAATTTTTGTAATTTATAAGATTTTCTAAGTCTGCGGCCTTCATTCAGCGTCTGCACAATAGTACTTTCGCCGATTGGTTGCGAAGACGTCTTATGGGTGTCGAGGGCATTGATGCGCAGCTAGCTTTTGTAGCTAGGGGTCCATCGAGCACGATCTGGACATTCCAAGGATACGACATCAATGGATATACATTTTACACAAGGGCCCGGGACAAGAAAAGCACCAACCAAAACAGTGGTGTCCGGATCGACGCGACAGACACCAATGGCAATACAAACTCATACTATGGAGTCATAGAGGAGATATGGGAACTAGAGTACGGACCTTTGAAGATCCCACTGTTCAAGTGCCAATGGGTGAAGCTGACTGGAGGAGGTGTTAAAGTTGAAGCGGACTATGGAATGACGTTAGTGGACCTAAACAAGACTGGCTTTGTAGACGAACCGTTCGTCCTAGCCAATGCTATCACACAAGTTTTTTATGTGAAGGACATGGCTAGCAGACCGAAGAAAGGGACGGATAAGAAAGGTGGGGGTAATCAATTGGACCCATCACAAGACGAGCCGAAGCGTCATATAGTTCTTCCTGGAAAGAGAAAAATCGTAGGAGTTGAGGACAAGACGGATGAAGATTATGATATGCTCGATGGCCGGCCTCCATTCTCAGTGGCTGATGACCCAAGCATCCTGTTAGCGGCGGAGGAGACACCGTATCTACGGCGTGATCATGCGAATCAACTTTTTAATATTGTAACCCAACCAAGAAGTTTATTAGTGTCCGAGTAAACGATGATGCCATGTAATTTAATTGCACTATGTTCCACCCAATTTGTAATGACTATATTTGCATTTATATTCTAGCATTTTATATTGATTTTCTAATAATTTATAAGATTTTCTATTAATTTGTAAGATTTTCTAGTAATTTGTAAGATTTTCTAGTAATTTATAAGATTTTCTAGTAATTTGTAAGATTTTCTATTAATTTTTATGATTTTCTATTAATTTATATGATTTTCTATTAATTTTTATGATTTTCTATTAATTTATATGATTTTCTATTAATTTTTATGATTTTCTATTAATTTTAGAATAATCTAAGATTTTCTTATGTAATATATATTTTTAATAGGTATAGCATTAATAACAGAATTCAAACAAGTATTAATAGCTATATATTAAAAACTATATGTATCAAATGTAATAGGTAGAAAAGAATATGATAAATAGAAATGAAAAAAAAATGCCAATAGTAGGCACCGGTGCTAAAGGCCAGTTTGGAAACTGGCGCCAAACGAAATTTGGGGGCCCTTAGCACCGGGTTTATCTAAGATCCGGTGCTAAAGGCCCCCAAATTTCGTTTGGCACCGGTTTCGGCCTTTAGAACCGGGTGCAGCCACGACACGGTGCTACGCCTTTAGCACCGTGGTGCTTCACAGACCCGGT
>OAMR01000286.1:589803-606496 GCA_900205405.1 Echinochloa crus-galli | reverse complement strand
GATTAGTGGCACCGGGTGGGAAACCCGGTGCTAAAGGCCGTTCCCACCCGGTGCAAATGTCGATCATTCTGGTAGCGTATATTTGGCAGGTTAGGTACTCTCAGAACTATATAAGCGAGGGCATGTAATAGGATTTTGTATCGTGAGAAATAGACAAAAAGAGGAAAGGCTAAGCTGCTGTGGCCTCAGCAATCTTTGTGTTGTTGTTTCTCGTGTTCGCGTGTGTTTAGATCCTGGTGATTAGCTATCATGTGGTTGGCTGCTTGCTGTGTGTGACATCACCGCGAAAGTGCAGGCGCCCTGTTGTGGTGTGCAGCTTCTCGATCTGAGTTTAACACATTCAGTTGTTGCTTTTGACTGTTCACCTATGTCGATTGGATTTTGCCTTTGAATTGTAACTTTTTGCCGAGGCTGATAAATAGTCAACGCAGCAAATTGACCTCTTCCGTATACATGCGCAAAGCTCAAATTTTTGCGGTCGTCGCAAGAAGCTCAAGCCAGATCGTCTCTCCTTGAAGATGCCTTTTGTGAGTACGTATCGGTGTCTATATCTGGCTTATTATTGTCAGTGTTGTGTTGGTAGTGTGGTGTCCTTTGGTCTGGAAATTTGCTCAGTAATTCTGTGGCGGAGGCGGAGGTAATAACTTATGGTGTTAAGTTGTGTTTTCTAAGTAGATACATCTTCTAGTTTATTCCAGTAGCTTTGGTTAGGTGCCTGGGGCCCTTGGTGCCACTAGTCAGCTGACTAGCGTTAGCCTTAGATGTATATGTGGTGAATCAGGCGAACTGATAAATTAACAAAATGTTTTGTAATTTTGTTGCTTATTACAAGTAATGAAATTCGAGCTTAGCCCATCGTGGAAAAGACAGATGGACCTACACAAAAGATGGCGAAGTGTTACAACTTCTGATGACGTATGTGCCTTTTATACCTACACAAAGCTTTCACTTGTAGCTAGAGAGGGAATGCACTACTACAGAACGTATTTTCATTTTCAGTGCCGGTTTTGGACAACGCGTGTGAAGCGTTATCACTAAAGTTGGTAGGCTGAATGGAGCTCATTTTCACACCAGTTCCTTATTGAAACTAACATTGAAAGTCATTTTCAATACCGATTTGAATGAAGAACCACATCTGATCGATAATCCTGATGTATAAATTGTCTCACCCCTTCTTCAACCTGACGGCTTCCTGTCTTTTGCAATTGTTGCAGCCACCTTTTTCAATTTTGCTCATGGAAACTTGGGATTTTTGAAGGATACACGTCAACAACCTGTTCCAAGGTTAATACTTTGCTAAATAACACTTTCTACCATATTTATTTGGCTTGATTTTGTATGTTTGGCTTGAATTTGATGGAGAGCTCGTTCTTCATGATAGAGGTCATTTGTCACCATTGTTTCCATGGTTGAGCTCGAATGTGATGGATGGACAACACTAAACTCATTTAAGGTTGGTCTCTACGCACTCTTGTGATTGCTAAATCATTTGGTTGGTTCGATTTCTATATATGGAGATTGTGATGGAGAGGTTCATGATATACTAGGAAATTTTTTATGTCATTTGACAATATTGTGATAGACATTAAAATTAGTATAATAAATAGTAATAAAATTTGATATAATTGCTATGAACGCATGATATTCATCACTACGAATGCATGAACGCAGGAACCACAAAAATCGGATTTGTGGTTAAAAAGATATAAAAGTTCTGAGGTGTTGGGACTTAAACACGAAACTATTTAGATGGCGGGGACTGAACAATAAAGGAAGCACTGTGCACTAGACAGTGATCCAAAAATAGTGAAATATCAGGGGTTTATATGTAAAAGTACAAAAGTTAGGGCTGGAATAATAATTGTCAAAGTTTAGGACTAGATTGGTTATTTGACGTGGCACAAGAAAATCGTGCCGTGATTACCAACAAGGATAGGGGCTGAAACATAAAGATCTGGTGAGTTGGCGCCGGCGGTACTATGCTGTGAACTTGGTATGTGGGGATCCGTGGACTAGGAGGAGGTTTGAACTTGGTCTACTCTATGCGATGGGGTATGTAAGTGATATAATCTGGACCGTTGATTTACGATCTAAAGGCCATGCACGAGCTTCATTGATTGTTGATGCAGGCCTAGTTTGGCATGGAAAGCGGCAAAGCGAAAAGAGCATGGGACGGAGATATGAGATATCACCTAGCGCACTTTGGAGAGCCTCGGCGCTACTGTTTGTGCGCACTTCCAAGAGGACACAGAATGACATTGCTAGGGGTTCCTGCTGTTCGATCTTGCTCAACGGCATGCGCAAACCCCCGCCGGCACTTCTCTTTCCCACGCATCGACGCCCGTGCCTCTCTTTTTCTCGCGGCCGCGGCCCTTCCTGCACAGCTCCGTACGTCCCGCACCGAATCGCCGCCTGTAGCTGTCCCGGATCCAAATCGCCGACGCAACAATTCGCCACCGCCGTTGGCGCCATGTTCCAGCCCCCGCGTCCCCTAGGAGCGTCGACTGCCGGGATCCACCCGGTGGGTTCAGGGTCATCTCCTGGCCGGCAGTTCCCGGTAGGATTTGAGGATGCCGGGGCCAGGCGTGGTGAGGGAACAGGGGTGGGCGACGACGTGAGCCAAGGTAAAAAGTTCAATTTCTGGTTTAGTGTTTGTGATGGTCTGGTTCAATGAGATGAGGTTTAGTGTTCTTCGTTAAAGAATTTCGGATGCTATGGTTATGGCCAAGGTAAAAATTCATCATGTGTGGTACCTTGATGTATCGATGTGTGCTACCTTCAATTTCTGGTACCTTCAATTTCGAATTTCAGTATGCTCCTGCTGTTGGATGTGTGGTGTGGTTTAGGTACTAGTGTTCTAGTCTCAAACTTGAGATGTAAACTGAACTTGCTTCATATTAGGTCCTGTACTGTGTCTGGTGTTCTGGACTGCCTAAATCCACTATGTCTGGTGTTCTTGTCCAATAATGTTAAAGTTATATATCATAGTAACCAGAGCCTTGATTCCTTATGTGTGCCAGTAACCTAAATCCTTTCACTGCTCCAAATCATCTATCCTGTTTGTGATTAATGAAATGTATATTTGTGAATCCCTTCCTCAGTTTCGAATTTTCTTGGTAGAAAAGCCTACTTCGTTCTATATGGTTATGGGAGGTTTATAGACAGTTCTGTCTGCTTCGAGCGCTTGTAAAGCTGACTGACCAGGTTATAGGAAATCTATGTGCTTGTTGATAGGCTCTGACTGCAGTCATCGTTGTAAGATCCAGTCTTTTCTTCTTTTCTTGCTGCATTCCTAAACTCAAAGCTCTATACTCTATTCTTACATATTCTCTACAATAGTGGATTCCTCATAGAAATAGATAACTTGACTTCTCTTTCTTCTTTGGTTGAAAGAACTACAGTACTTCACATATTCGTAAAGCCAAATTCTGTAAAGCCAACTATGTTATCTATGTTCAACCTGGCCTAGCTATGCATCTCTATAAAGCCAAATTCTTTAACTGTATGGTTGTTGTTAACTAGAATGAAAAAGAACAGATCGGCACTGATCAGTTTAGAGTTAGATAAGCAGCTTTAGCAGTAGCCAGATAAATGTCAGTCATGCAGGTAAAATCAGATTAAGACATTAAGTGCTACACAGACAGGAAATTCTCATGGATGCAAAGCTGCAAAAGGTCAGCGCTGATCAGTTTAGGCTGCAATTTGTTTGTTGCTCAGACCATGGACCTGCTATCTTTTAAAAAAACGAAAAACAGTGCCCGGCCTCTTTTTGTTGGCAGCCTCTTTCATTCTTGCAATTATTCAGTCCAGTTTCCATACTGATTACTGTGCTTAACCAAGTGATGACAAGGAAAAAAAAAGATATCTCTCTCTCTCTCTCTCTGTGTGTGTGTGTGTGTTTATTGTGCAGTTTAATTAACTTGAACTCTTGAAGGTTTCCTTGTGCTCAAATTTTGTACTGAAAATAAGGGAGTTCTAGAGAGCTGGTGAAAGGAGTAATTCTGAGTGCTATGCAAGTTACCTATAATCTGTATGATATTTAGGGCAGATCAATACTCAAATGTATTTTGGAATTCTGAGTGCTATGCATTTTTTGCATTGTTGCTGCTTGCTGATGAACCTTTTACAGAGGTTACAGAGATTTGATTCACTGCATACGGAAGCTGAAAAGAGTTGGCATATCATCTGCATTTTTTGAGGCAAACACAAGCTGATTCAGAGTTTGCACTTTATACCAAAGGTTGGCTGGGCAATCACACTACATTTGGCATAGCTATTCAATGCAACAAAAGTGAAGTGTCTATATGCAGTATTGCAGTTGCCGTAGCACTGGTAGGGTTCTGATGCTTGACTGCAGGTTTGCAGCTGATGGATTTGAGATGGAGGGGCTACCTTGGTGGCACCATATATATAGTGGTGCCATGGATTAGCTTAATAGTTTGGTCAACACAGAAATTGCAGGCATGGAGACGACCGTGACATCCCTCCATGGATTAGCTTAATAGTTTGGTCAAGCGAGCGAGCATGGCACAGGAGGCAGCCACGGTCTCTGCTGCAGCAGCAGCACCGGCGTCAGATCCAAGGAGAACAATACTCAGAGTTGAAGTGTTCGTGGCAGGAGCAACCACCCTGTTGATTTTGCAGCTCATCTTTGGTCTCTGCAGGCGGCGATCAAGCAGCATATGGATCCAAGGTACTGTGTGGCTAGCTTACACACTGCCAATCCCTCTTGTCACCTACACGTTCGGCCTGATGCAATCGTCGCAGGAGAAGAGCGAGCTGTATCCCGTCTGGGCCATCTCCTTGTTCCTAGTTGCCGGGTGCTCCATCTCCGTCACCGCCTATGATCTTGATGAGACCAAGCAGTGGAAGAAGCAACTCTTTGAGCTGGCTCAGCAGTACGTCTACTCGGGACTCATCTTTCAGCTGCTCTACCCAAGACATATTTCTAGCCTCATGATGTTCGTGTGGACTCCAAAGTTCGAGCCTATTATGGAGTATTGCTTCTTCCTGCTCTTCATCATCACGCTTGCTAATTTGTTCAGATTTGCTTCCTGCCTGCTGGCTACCGTATCTAATCGCAGCAAAGTAGTCAATGACTATATGAGGGATCAGATCGATTCAGGAGGCGGTCAGATGGAGCAGGGATCCGGCTCCGACCCTATCAGGGTTGAAGGCGGCAGGTACCTTGTTGGTTACCTCCGCAACACTCACCATGCCAAAGCCAATAATTACAGAACCAAGCTAGAGCCAGAGGATATCATCACCGTGGACAACATCTGGGAGGAATGGAACGATAGCCTGTTCGGATCAAACGACAGTTCCTCGCAGCCAAAAGATGTGTGCCTTGCATTTGCCTTGTTTCGCCTGCTGAAGTGCCGGTACCATGGGATCAACTGTTATGAGGCCGGTAGACCGGAAACTCGTAACTTTGTACTCAACGGGCTCCTGGCGTCAGAGGATGGCAAAAGAGCATTCAGGATCATCGAGGCAGAGCTGGGCTTCCTGCACGATTTCTTCTTTACCAAGTATGCAGCCATCTCTTCGATGGAGATCTTCTTCTTTATTATGTTCGTTATGAAGACCATACTCATTGCCATTCTTGGGAGTATTTGTGCACCGGAACATTTTAAGAATCAGGACACAGGACAACATCATTCGATTGGAGACTGTGCAATTTGATACCATATTCACAATTGCTATTCTGGGGGCACTCCTCGCTGTGGAAATTGTGCAAACCATCCTCTATTTGGCATCAGACTGGGCCTTGGTCTCCCTGGCATGCTATTACGTGAGCAAAGGACCGCGCCGAGGCTTCATGTACTATCTTCTTAATAAGCCTATCTACATGCTTAGAAAGCTAGGCTTATTCAAGTATTGGCAGAACAAGATCGGGCAGTACTCGGTGATTGAAGGCAGCCGTTGGCATAAATCTTTCCCACAAGATCGCCAACCGAAAGTAAATAATCTGTTTCTCTTCATTATCGCCATAATTCAGATGCTAGTGAATGAAATTGCATGGAGGGTTTGGAGATGCCGATACTGCCGTAGCATTGTGGCTGATGTGAGGTTGCCTGATGCCGTGAAGCGTGAGATTGCTTCATCCCTCAAGTCCACTGCCCATGGTCCTCTGACCAGTGGAGAAGCGTCGCTGCAGCGTAATGGAGTGTTCAGACAATTTGGTTGGACATTGAGCAGGGGGCATTGTGACCTGACAGACATCATGTTGATATGGCACATTGCGACCAACTACTGTGAAATTCCAATTGTTGGGCACACACACAGCGGCGACTACAGACCTCAACACTGGTAAACTCAGGCACTACCGTGAGGTTGCAACCAGGTTATCCAGATACTCTGCGTACCTGATGAAGTCTGTGCCGGAACTGCTCCCCGGCAACCCTGCAGATACCAGCTTCACGTTTGACAAGGTGATCGATGCAGGAAACAACAGAAACACTGTACCCAGAGTCCCAGACAAGGAGGATGATACCTGCCGCAGGTAACCTGCGTACGTGAGATGGCAAACAGACGCATGCTGCTGGAAGCTTTCGGAGCCTTAGGATCATCAGAGCAGAACACCATCTTCTTCAAAGGATTGAAGCTTGGGAAGGAGCTTGAGGATGGCATAGACAACGCGGAGCTCCGTTGGAAGGTGATGGCCGAGTTCTGGGCGGAGATTATCCTCTACGTCGCACCAGTGGCAGAGCTAGGATTGAAGTAAAGGGGGGGCCAATTTCACACTAATCCCATTAACTATACAACTCAAGTATTATGTTATGTACAGCTAAACTAATTAACTGCATTAAAAAAGTATAAGCACCGGTGAGAAAGTAATCAATATGTAAAGGTCTTGACGAGATTCGGCAAAATGAATTACCGGCAGCGGTAAGCAAACTATAGCCTGCATACTTGAAGGCTATGTATGGTACCGTTGGTGAGCTAGCACATGGACAGCAATCTAGCGGGTGACTAATGAGTTTCACGACTGGTAGTAGATATTCGAGTGTGGCTTACAAAGAAGAGAAATCAACAAGTAGCCTGCTTAAACATTAGATAACGATCATGTTTTGTGTGCGGATAGAATTTGTTGGATATATATATTGCATGCAGTTCAAGGTCTCAGATTGCAAAACATGTTTCAATTTACACTGAGAATACGAAGGACTCAATCCAAGCCTTAAAAACAAATAGAGGTAATTGGGAAAACAATCAGCAAAGGGTGTTAAAAGTTTAAACATGTATGCATTTCTCCATGCAAATTAGGGCCTGTTTAGATGCAAAATATTTGGGGTGGATTTGGGAGGTAGATGTCACTTCGTAATCATTGCGACACTGTAGCATTTTCGTTTGTATATGCGAAAAATTGTCCAAAAATTTATTAATTAGACTCAAAAATTTAGTACTCCATGCATGTTATGACATTTTGATGTGATGGGGAATCTTCTTTTTGCATAGTGTATTTAGGAGTTGCTTTTGGGGTGAATTTTGGAACTAAACACCACCTTAGCTTCTCTGGATTTTTCACCAAAGCAGGGGTAACGCGGTGGGACGCAAGTTTCTCTACCAGCTCCGCCACGTAGCTCCGCCGGTGCCTACAAGTTCCAACAGTCACAGCATCGGGAAGGGGTAACGTGGTGGGACGCAAGTTTCTCTACCAGCTCTGTAGTTTGTTCATGTAGGGTGACTGCTATTTAGACTTTAAAACTTAACGTCAGGCAAATGGATCTATACCCTTAATTTGCAATGGCATGTAAATGTTTTCTTACTGCATTCAGACATGGATTATTGGTCTAAAGTAATGGCACATGGGACCAAACGATTGAAAACAATTTGACCAACAGTGGTTAGCATAACTAAAATCAGAGGTTTCACGATTAGTGCGTGCCAATGGTGCATTTGAGGGTGATTCAATTGAGAGTCTGACAGTTCTCCCTGAAGTTAGTAGCATCTGCATATTGAGGATAATTTCACAACTACAAGAAGAAGCATCTGCATTTCCAAATAGTATGTTCCAATGCACCATGATGTTTTGACTGTTCTCTATCCTATAAATTTGATTAAACTGATCACTGAGGATGAGGAACACTCAAAGAAACCCCAAAATCAAACCTGATCCCTGGGGACAAAAGGACGATGTACAGAAAAATAAGCTAAAGGCATTGATATTGGCTTCAGAGATTCCCCTAGACGGAGTCGTCATGTTATAGCATCCCTGATTCAGGCAACACCGCAGAAGTCCTTGTCCTTCTCGTCATTTGCAATTTGACCAACAGTGGTTAGCATAACTCAAATAAGAAGTTTCACGATTAGTGTGTGCCAATGGTGCATTTGAGGGTGATTAAATTGAGAGCCTGAAAATTCTCCCTGATGTTAGTAGCATCTGCATATTGAGGATAATTTCACAACTACAAGAAGAAGCATCTTCATTTCCTAATAGTATGTTCCAATGCACCGTGATGTTTTGACTGTTCGCTATCCTATAAATTTGATTAAACTGATCACTGAGGATGAGGAACACTCAAAGAAACCCCGAAGTCAAACCTGATCCCTGGGGACAAAAAGACGATGTACAGAAAAATAAGCTAAAGGCATTGATATTGGCTTCAGAGATTCCCCTAGACGGAGTCATCATGTTATAGCATCCCTGATTCAGGCAACACCGCAGAAGTCCCTGTCCTTCTCGTCATTTGCAATTTGAACAACAGTGGTGTCGGACCTTAGGACCGGCAATCCATCTGGGGGTACCCGAGTGGTTGATTTGTAGGAGGGGCGATCGATGAACTAGTAGCTTGATGGTACACTGGAGGAACTGATTTAGACAGGTTCGGGCTACCCGGAAGTATAATACCCTACGTCCTGTGTCGGTGGCGTCATTTGTATTCCTGGGTGCTCGGCCGAGCTTCAGAAAGCTAGGGCGAGCGTATGGTTTACAGGATGAGATGTGTTGCGTTGGATTGTCCCTCATGGGGGTGCCCTAGGCCGCTTTATATAGGGGAGCGGGCTAGGGTTTATAAGTCGGTTTCCATCTAAACCTACTTGGCTCCGACCTGGACTCTAGTCCGGGTCGGTTACAAATGGAATATCCCTGGATATCCGGATGAGCCGCCCGCCGGGTCTTCATTAACTTATCCGTCAAGTCGGGGAGCCCGTATGGGCCGCGTGGGGGTCGGCCCATGGGCCTGTCAGAGGTGGGCCCCGGCCGCCGTAGTCTGGTCTGACAGTGGGCCCAGGGGTACCCATATCCCACAAGTGGTTAGCATAACTCAAATAAGAAGTTTCACGATTAGTGTGTGCCAATGGTGCATTTGAGGGTGATTAAATTGAGAGCCTGAAAATTCTCCCTGAAGTTAGTAGCATCTGCATATAGAGGATAGTTTCACAACTACAAGAAGAAGCATCTTCATTTCCTAATAGTATGTTCCAATGCACCATGATGTTTTGACTGTTCGCTATCCTATAAATTTGATTAAACTGATCACTGAGGATGAGGAACACTCAAAGAAACCCCAAAGTCAAACCTGATCCCTGGGGACAAAAAGATGATGTACAGAAAAATAAGCTAAAGGCATTGATATTGGCTTCAGAGATTCCCCTAGACGGAGTCATCATGTTATAGCGTCCCTGATTCAGGCAACACCGCAGAAGTCCTTGTCCTTCTCGTCATTTGCCAAATTTATGTACTACAACTGGGAACACAGCACAAGTCTTTATCAAGCTATTAAGAACATTACAGATGTACCTGTCTTTCATCCGTCATTCGTATATTAGGCGGTGAAATGGTGAACCAAACAACATATATGGCGACAGAGGAGGTATTTGTAACAGGAGGAATACCACACCACTATTGATCCACCATAACAGAAAGGCAGACTACAACAGGGATGTGCATTCAGATCTCCATTCTTACCACAAACAGTTTAATCATTAGTCTATAACAGAGATGAAGCCTGCTCATCCAATTGACATCCACTGATGAACATTTACTGAACAGTTCATCATCCACTTTGCCCTTCTTCCTCCATCGTTATCAAGTAGCCTCAAAAGCACATGGGAGTCTTTCCTGGCAGCTGCTCACCCGTCACCACCTGTATGGCAAAAGAAGACATAAGTCATCAGACCATGCTCATGGCAAATTGATCAAGTATCTTGTAGGGGTTCTAAGCCTGTGTACCTCAGCATCACCTTGGCCATTCAACATACCAAACACGTGCACCTGTAGAGCTTGTCTAGGATCAAAATGTTCTGTTCATTTTCTTGTTCATCTCTTCGTTTTGTTCAGCTGACATCTGTGTAAGACGTTCAATATCCCTTTCCCTCTTAGCTTGTTTAGGATCAACATCTTGGAGACCTAGAATGAAATTGGCAGAGCAATTAATCAGACTGTGCACACACTACACTGACCTCTGTCAGTCGTAATGTTACTTTATTTAGCAGGACTATACTAACACCATTTTTTCTTGCTAAATCCATCTATCCTATCATGCACGTATCCACTTGGCTCCAGAGGTAATGCTATCATTTCAAAACAAGTGTCAGTGCCTGATTTCTATCACAGGAGGAGGCATGTCGTTTCGCAGTTACTGGATATCAGTAAGTTATCATGAGAAATTGATGACTTTAAGCATGGTTTCCACCCCTGATATGGCAAGGGGTGACCAGAGTTCTCTCTTCTGCCCAGCTGGCCGTAACGAAAAGTTAAACAACATTGAAAACACCCTCCAAAATCCAAGATAACAATTCTAGTTTTCATCCGAGTTATATGTACTCACAATTGCCCAGGGCAAAGCCTCATTTAGAAGAGAATGATGCATTGGTTTAGGTGCATTCCACTCCTGCAAAAAAAAATGAAGGAAAGAAGCAAGCCATGTAAACTTCATAAAAAAAAGATTATAGGATATGTCATCAGAAATATACATATACTGCAACCTCAGTGCAGAGATAGAGACCACATCCTAAATGCAGTGATCAAAAGTCCATGCTTCATTCCATGGTAGTTCCAAAGAGTAGTCCCAAACAGATCCAAGAGTATGAGATCAAGCAGAGATAAAAAGACATGGTAGTTCCAAAGACCAAAGAAGCCATCTCTTCAGACAGCAGCTTCAGTCCAATTATTTTCTAGGCCAGAACTAATCCCACACCGTCTTTGAAATTGCGTGTCATCACTAAACAATCTACAAACAACTGCAACTTCGGTCATTTTGACATGACCTTTCTCGCCGACACTCCCCTACAGTAACATCGATCCGCCTAGCATGATCAAACCTGTGCGCATTCCAATCCTCTATAATTTGTTTTCATAACTTGAGGTACTAAAATTGTAATATGAAAGCTCTGATGGAAAATGCTATATACTGATCAAATTCGTTAGTGAAACAAATTCAGATCTCAACTAAAAATTGTACTTTGCTAACATTTTTTTACCAGAGTAGTAACAGATTGATAATAGTCTATAGATAGGTGAATTTGGCAACACCATCATCATCAAAGACTTGTTGCTCGAATTGTTTTAGATATGACACAAGTTATAATCAAAATCAGATGGAAATTATTTGGTCTCATGTAATCATAACAGAATAAGTCATGCTGCAAGTAAGATGAGATTAGAAAGAACAAAATAAAACTCCAATGGGGTAATTTCGTCAGGCATTTATGTGGGACCTAGATGGATTACATACCTCACCAGGTGCACACATCACCAGGTGCGCTTGCAGTACTGCAGCAGGAACTCATTTGAGGTTCTCTATATCTGCCTTTGAGTCGCACCATCATCGCCTGTCCATGAGATTTGTCACCAATTCAGATCACAAACAAGCAATAATCGAGATGGCTAATTCAGCCCTACGGTGGGAGATCTGGAGGTCCTGGGCACAAATCATGCTAGCAGCATCTACTTTTCCATAATTTGATTTGAAAGTGGGAAATAAATAAAAAATTATTTTCTTGACTGTGATTGGACTCTCACCTAAAATCAAGAAGGGGAGGCAGTCAGGGATGCGGACGTCCTGCGTAGAAACTGGATTCGCAGCTGTCGAGGGAGGGGGTTCGTGGCCGTATAGCCCATTGCTCCTCGAGGACGGTGCAGGCGAGGGAGACCGGAGGAGAATGCCTGTCTCGTCGCCTGGTACGATCCAATGCAAGGAGTGCCGCCTCCTGGATCCGATCAGGAGTGGACGCAGTGGATCCAACGGACGGGTAGTGCCACCGTCTTGCCGCCGGGTCGCGGCCAGGAGGAGCCGGCGGCAGGGGCGGGGCAGCGCGTCCCCGTCTCCTCCTAAGCGGCAGAAGCCTCGGACTCCGTCGCCTCCGCCGCGGAGGTCTCCGTCTCCTCCGCCGAAGAGGCAGCGCCGCACTAAAGCCTCCGGCCGCAGTCCACATGACTCCAGAAGAGCTCTATGCCTGGGTGAAAGCAGACACCAAGAGGCAAATGGCCGAGTGGAGGAAAAAACCAGAGCCGGAGCCGAAGCTTGACCCCAAGGTCGTCGAGTCGTTCCTCGGTAATTTGAGCAAGGGTCAACAGAAGACACTATTAACAGACTATGACCGCTCATTACTGAAATCTTGCGGGAAGCAGAAGGCAGCAGAGAAGGAGGCGACCCAATCCAAACCTGTTCCTCAGCTCGCCAAGCAACCTCAGCGGTCCTTGGCTCCATTGCCATCTCAGCACGAGCTGAACATCCGACAATTCGAGGCTGAGATAGGACTATCCAGACCGCAACTCCTGGGGGACGCAGAAATCCCAAAACCCGCATCGTTTAGGTGGCCATTTAGGCTTCACGAGCCTTTCGTCCCTCCTGAAATGGAGAGCAACCTACACACGAAGATACGCCGATTCCATCACTGATATATGGAACAATCAAGAAGAAAAAGGCGCATGTTCGCACTTGGCATCAAGGACCATGATTTCTACAATGGCGACGAAACGTTCTGGCTGCACTTTAAGGATATATACGAGTTGTACCACCACGCCATGGATGTGTCTTTGATCACTTGTTGGACACGGTAAGTACTTTGTTCTCGTTTACAATTCACACTTTGAAAAAAATTGTAATCTATGCTGACGCGGCCTTTTTTTTTGTTGCTTAACATATGCAGAATGGAGATCCTAAAATGTCACAGAGAAGGAGTATTTGACGTTGGTTTCGTGGACCCGAGAAGGATAAGTGAAGATATGATAGTGATTAATCCTGAGGAAACCTATCAGAACCTATACAAGTATCTTAAGAAACAACATTTTTGCGACACCATACTAGTGCCGTTCAACATCGAGTGAGTACATATACACAACGCTTCTACTTATTATAGTGTCTATGCAATATTTTATTTCTGATTATAATGTATACATGTATACAGATTCCACTGGCTCCTAAGCATAGTGTGTCCTGACCGGGGTGTCGTCAACGTCTTTGATTCGCTGAACACTCCAACATTTAAATTATGGAACATCATTGACATAGTCACAAGGTGATGTATATTTTCCTCTAATTAAATCAACCGTTACACTCGCAAATAACTTAACTCAATTTTTTTGTTCGCATGGCGTGGGTTCAATTTCGTGAAGAGCACCATGGTTATGATCATGAAACACTCACATGGAAGACTGAACTTTCCGGTAAGCAAGAAATTTGTACATGTAGGCCTCGGCTAATCTATTATATGAATTTTACTTAATTTCTTTTGGTCGACAGTGTCAAAAACAGGGGAAGGGAAATAATTTATGTGCATACTTTGTTTGCGATTTCATGTGGAATTGGGCAAAAAAAAGGTTACTCAGGATGATATTAGGGTACGTAATAATAAACACATTTCCATGATTATTAAGTGCACAATTATTATCTCCAATTTTACGGATGTAATATCTTTCAATTATTTGTAAATTATAGACGCTGAGGCTGCAGGAAGAGAGTCTAGAGTAAAAAAGAATTGACGCAATTGCAGAACAGCTCGTCGGATGGATCTGGGACGAGGTCGTCGATCCCCGAGGAGAATTCCATGTCCCACTAGAGGACGTGCCGGACAGTTCATCAAGTCGTCGATCCCAAGTTGTAAATACAATTTAATTATATAACTCGAGTTGGCATGGATATCTATTTTGTAATATATATGTCTTCTATTTTGATTAAATGTCTAGCTAATATGAATATAGAGTCTATATATATATATATATAAACGTGCATGCATGGTTACTGAAAAAAGCAAAAAAAAAAAGAAATCTCGGGCCTTTAGCTCCGTTTGTAGACACCAACCGGTGCTAAAGGGCCTGCCACCCCAGCGCGGTGGTAGGCCCTTTAGCACCGGTTCGTATCTGTAACCGGTGCTCAACACCAGTTATTCCACCCGGTGCTAAAGGGCTACCCCTTTAGCCTCGGATCTTTAGCACCGGTTGGGATACCCGGTGCTAAAGGGATTTTCCAACCGGTGCTAAAATCGAGTTTTCTAGTAGTGTCTTAGCTATATGTCCTTTTTTTTAGAATGGGCTATATGTCCTTTTGAATATATGCTTTTTTGTTGTGGTAGCCGCCGATCTTGCACTACACTGTCCTATCGCGCTTACTCACTACTCCAGATACAAGCATCACAAACGGTTCAAAACGGCCATCACAAACGGTTTTGCCAACCGTTTGTGATGTTCCGTTTGTGATGCCTCGGGCATCACAAACGGTCCCCCATCACAAACGGTTCGTTTTCCCAACCGTTTGTGATTTCCTGAAACCCCAAAAAATACGAAAACAATAAGGAAAAAATTTATTTTCATTTGGGGAGGCCCCCAGTCCTCCAAGCCATTTTTTCGCGCATAAATCGCGCGCTCCGCGGCCGGCCGGGTTCGAACCCACGACCTCTCCCTCGCGCGTAGCCTCCTCTACCACTGCACCTGTAGGGAAAAAAATTTATTTTCATTTGGGGAGGCCACCGTTTGTGATGTGTATGGTACATTCAAACCTTATTTTGAAATAGTAAATGACTTCAAATCAAAAAATGTTGAACTACAAAGTTTCCTAACTTTTCGAAACCTACAACTTTCATGTTGACCGTTTTTTCATCCGAGGCCGTTTACGACATTTGAATTTCTTATTTGAGAATATTCAAACTTAGATCTAGCAACTATATGACTTCAAATGACAAAGTTGTCAACTACAAAGTTTCATGACTTGTCGAGATCTACAACTTTCATGTAGACCGTTGCGTTTGTGATGGCCTCACATCACAAACGGTTTTTGAAGAACCGTTTGTGATGGGGGCCATCACAAACGGTTCTTCAAAAACCGTTTGTGATGGCCTCACATCACAAACGGTTTTTGAAGAACCGTTTGTGATGGGGGCCATCACAAACGGTTCTTCAAAAACCGTTTGTGATGGCCTCACATCACAAACGGTTTTTGAAGAACCGTTTGTGATGGGGGCCATCACACGGTTCGTGTTCCGAACCGTTTGTGATGGCCTCACATCACAAACGGTTTTTGAAGAACCGTTTGTGATGGCCCGGAAACCGTTTGTGATGAGGGTATCACAAACGGTTTTTCAAAATCGTTTGTGATGGTGCCGTTTATGATGATGGTTTCTCTAGTAGTGGCTCGTAAATCGAATTCTCTGTGGTGCTCTTCATTTCGAATAAGCCCGGCCGGCCGGCCGCTTGCCTGCCTTCCGCTGTCGCTCACCCGCGGGAGGATCTAACGCACTCTCGGCCGGCCGGCGCCGACCTTCATTGTTTTTTTGCTTCATCACCGGCGCCGACCTTCCTTGTTTTTTGCTTCATCACCGGCGCTTGTCACGCCGTCTTGTTCGTTTGTTTTTAAAAAAAAGCTTACCTATTGGTAAATATATGGTTTGAGACCATGATGCGCACGCAAATTCAACACATGGGTGCCCAGCACGTGTGACTACATCGGGTGGAGATCACGCGATCTCGATGCCCCACTACCAGAATACTTCACATCTGCCCGCCCCCTCCGCCTCGGCTCTTTTTGGACCCGGTGCTGAAGGGGCTTCAGCACCGGGTCCAACGGCTAGGAGCGGGGGCGGAGCTGGGAGGCGCCTGGGCGAAGGCATTAGCACCGGGTCGTGGCAAGACCCGGTGCTAATGTGCACCCTTTAGCACCGGGTGCAGCCAGCACCCGGTGTTAATATGCCCGAAACATTTCGCACCGGTTGCTGGCTGCACCCGGTGCTAAAGGTTGCACATTAGCACCGGGTCTTGCCACGACCCGGTGCTAGTGTGTTTGAATAAGGGCTCTTCCTCCCCGCCCGAGCCAGCTGAACACTTCGCTGTGTTCATGCTGCAGGCTCGGGCGCCGGGAGGAAGAAGAAGAATGAGGGGAGGTGCTGCCCAATTTTTTTCAAAATTTGGCACTACAAGGTACACTCTTTCATTCTCTATTGCTTTATTTAGCTTGTAATCGTTGTATGCTTTAGAAATAGATGAATTTGTGAATCAAATAAAGCTAGCTAGAGAGCTTGTGTTCATGGAGGAGAGAGAGAGGAGGGAGCTTGAGTTCATGATGGAGAGAGAGTGTTCATATTGTGTTCATATTGATGACTTGTGATTTTGTGAATAGTTATAAGGCTTATGTATTTTATTTATTAGTTATTTATTAAAGTTGGAATATTTATTTATTAATTTAATAAAAGGTATATTTGTTTTTAGAAAATGAATATAGTAATTACATGGAATATATATAGGTGTGTACATTGCATA
>OAMR01000286.1:553075-583832 GCA_900205405.1 Echinochloa crus-galli | reverse complement strand
GTATTAGAAATATATAGCTTCATTTAAATGTTGGAAATATATATGCTTCATTTGTATAATGTATATATTGGAACCCGTTCGTCACGCACCCGAACCCACCGCACATCCGAACTTAGCGAATCCGTTTTTCGCGCACCGACCCCTTAGCGAACCCTTAACAAACCACTTCGCGTCGCGTACCCGAACTCTTAACGAATTTGTATGCTTAGGATATATTTCTTATCAATTATTTTTAATTCTATAGATGGCGGACAACAATAACCCTGTCCCACCCATGCAATAAACAAAGCTAATTATTTTGAGGCCATAATCATACTCGCAACATACAGAAAGCTAATTATTTTGGGGCCATAATCATACTCGCAGCATACAGGAATTTTTTGATTATTTACTTTGGTACGATTGCGACACTCAAATGTGGGTGTGTACGGTGACCCTTCAATCGCGCGATGAATCTCAGCTGCAACACCACACTTACATAGAGGTGGGTTTGCCCTACGCCTAGCACTTGCTTCTTTCTTCTCTTTGGCCGTCATAGGTGGTGGGTTTGGCGGAGGAAGCACCCAACGCTTGAACTTCTCGTACGGAGTAGTACCCCATCGCTTGAAATGAAATATCCTCGTATCAACCATTTTAGGACCATCAAATCATTGGAAAAAGTTGCACATCTCTGATGCCTACAACGAACAATAAAATCAAATTCGGCCACATTGCTCCTATGCCACCACACATAGTTACTACTAAACAAATTACATGTATACTTACACGGTAATCACCACACATGTAGTGCGCACGAGCAGCATGTTTGGATGCCTTGATTGTGTGACCTCTGCTGACTTCCCACAATCACAATTTGGTACTGGGAGTGCTGCAGGAACAGGGGCATCCTTGCAAGAGACGTCAGGATACAACTTTTTTGGAAGGTGCTTCCACTTCTTCTCATGCCAAAGCGCATCCATGGCTGCATCTCAGATAACCAAAATTTACAAATTTAATATCCCCATCAACCTAAACATTTCAACTTTTGAATTCCAATTACATCTATGGAGAAAGCCTACATTTCTCTAAACACGATTCAAAAATATTGGATATACACCACTACAAATCTACCAAAAGTACACCGGATTAATATTCTCCCGTGGAACCAAAATAAAAAAAATCTATTATCAGCATCCTATAATACTGGAACCCGGTGCTAAAGGGGTACCCCTTTAGCCTCGGATTAGTTGCACCGGGTGGGAAACCCGGTGCTAAAGGCCTTTTCCACCCGGTGCAGATGTTGATCATTCTGGTAGTGCCCTCTCGTCGCTCGAAAAGAATACAATATGACTCGCATTGTCACAAGTAAAAAACTACTAGAAAACATTCCATGCCACTTGCCCGCGGCGTAACGCTAGCTGTTACCACGTTACCACGAGGACATATCACTCGAGCGTGACAGTCGAGGTGACCTAATAAAGGAACACGGATCTGGAGTCCTCGGCTCAGTCTCAACCCATAGTATCCATAGGTAATGTGTATGATGCCATGTTAGCAAAACACTACTTTAGACATTGTATTTTTAACCCTTGATTTCTTAGCATGGGCCATCAATAAATTTATTATCTCTCCTCTCCACCAATCGTATTTGTTTTTTTATCTATAACGAAGACGCTATCATCTCCGAACCCAAACTTAGTAGTGTCTTGTACATAGGTTCTCGTTTAGAAACCGGGTCTTGTATGAGACCCACTATCTTGCTCTTTTCCAGCTCTCTCTCATATTTAATGTAGTGCCACATAAGCCAATAATCCTATGTGTCATCCTATTTAATGCTGTAGAAACCATCCTAGTCGGAGGGTTCGGACTGCCCTCATGCATGAGACATAAGGTCTGTTTGTCTGGAGAGACTTATAATAAACCTATCTAAATAAATCTTTTTTTAACCAAACAATCGGTGGCTTATAGAGATTTATTTCATAATGAAAGTTTATAAGTCACTAGAGAGGTGATTTTGATGCTTCTTTTGCACGACCCAGCTCCACAAGAATCATCTCACTCTCCACTATACGAGCTCAAACAACCAAACAACTCACTTTAAGCAGGGCCTTAGTCACCCTATTCTATGACTCAGACGGTTGGCAAGGTATATGTGCGTGTCTTTACCTATTTCTATAGAGCGACTCACTACCAGAAAACTTGACATCCGCACCCCCCTCCGTCTCAATTATTTTTGGACCCGGTGCTGACGTGCCGGCAGTTCATCAGGTCGTCGATCTTAAGTTGTAAATATAGTTTAATTATATAACTCGAGTTGACATGGATATCTATTTTGTAATGTATATCTTCTATTTTGATTAAATGTCCAGCTAATATGAACATAGAGTCGTCCAAATACGCATTAGAATACATATATATATATAGGAAAATTCCTTTCTACATGCGCATGTAGCTACCCATATATATATAGGACGAGTTTTATCTACCAACGCTTGTAGCTACCATCACCATCAATATACCATTGTGTGTATGTTTACATATTCATTTATCAGTTTGAGTATGTTCATATACTAATTCTAAGATGCTCCAAAGCGAGTTACACGAAAAAATTCAGAAGCAACCCTATTTTTAAAATTTATTATGATTATACCATTATACTAGTATATAGAAATTAGTATGTCCACATATTCAAAGTACCCTTACATACTCAACCTACATACCATCCAGATAGTCTAGTATCATCGTATACTACATGTACATAGGGGTGGATATCGAGCCGGCTTGGCTTGGCTTGGCTTATCTCGAGCTAGCTCATTAAGATAACGAGTTGGCTCGGCTTGGCTCATTATCTCACCGAGCTACACATTCGGCTTGGCTCGGCTCATTTGCTAGCTCGAGCTGGCTCATTTAGCTCATGAGATAGCTCGATAAAAAAAAAGTATAAAGTAATCAAAGTAAAAAAATTAAAATTTCTAAATTAGCCATAGTATTGAAAAGGTATAATTAATAAACCTAATGCTATTCAAATTTATGAACGATAAACCATCAATTACATCGCATCACACCCCGGATCACTCTCACATGAGAAATAGAGGCAAAGAAAAAGGACTACTCAAGAGAATAGATGAAAAAAATGATATATTCATATATTCTGTTAGATGAGTCTAATATTGCATATTTTCTATTGGACTCAGGCAGAGACATTGGATTGTTGCGGCTCGTTTTGGCTTGCGAGCAGCTCGCGAGCCAGCTCAAGCTGGCTCATTATACTACCGAGCTAAAATATTGACTCAGCTTGTTATAATTTTCCAACGAGTCGAGCCGAGCCGAGCCGAGCCATTACTGAGCCGAGTCGAGCAAGCTAACGAGTCACGAGTATTTTGTCCAGCCCTACATGTACATACTCTTCGTTGGGTCATACACGTCTTCTAACATGAGATACACAGGTGAATGATGACGTGGAATGGTTGTATGTTGAGAGAAATCCAACCATGACTTGTTAGTGGGTACCAATTATATAGAGACCTTGAATTTTCTTAGAGATGAATATATAGATACCCTACAATGTATCCAATTTTAGAGATCTTGAATTTTCTTAGAGATGAATTACCTCGTCATCCTGGTGGAGTTTAAGGTATGCGGAAGGGCTTCCGCCTCGCCACCCACCATCACCATCCTCTCCATCATTCAATGCTTTTTTTCTTAACCTGTGTCCCACAACGACGATTGAATTAGTCTTATCTTCCCATTGTCACTATACAAGTGTAATGGGAAGCTAATGTCAATGTCTAAAATCTGATTAAATTGAATAATACTTAAATACTGAGCTTTTGGCCAATATATATACAAGATGTAGTGAATTTATGAAAATAGAATCAAACTATTGTCAAATAAATGATGTTCACGTCTTCTTTGAATTTGCCTAAGTAAGAAAATAGCGGTAAACTACTCTAAATATATACAACCAATTTTCTCATAATTTCATACAAACATTTTCTACAAAAGATTTAAATAAGTAATATATATGCTTGGGGTTCCAATGCTTGATGTCGTTCTTGATCACGTTGGACCACAATAAGCACTTAAAAAATCACCCCGAAATACTCTGAAAAAATTCAGAAGCAACCCTATTTTTTTAATTTATCATGATTATAGCATTATACTAGTATATAAAATTAGTATATCCACATACTCAAAGTACGCTTACATACTCAACCTACATACCATCCAGACAGTCTAGTATCATCATATACTACATGTACATACTCTTCGTTGGGTCATACACGTCTTCTAACATGAGATACACAGGTGAAGGTAGCTACATGCGCATGTAGAAAGGAATTTTCATATATATATATATATATATGGAAAATGCATTCTACACGCGCGTGTAGCTACTCCTCCGATGATTCCCTGGTACCTGCGCGCTCTGCCCACTCCCGATGCGTTAGCGGGTCGCGAACTAATGGACCCGTTAGTGGAGTACATGCCGTGTCTCCCGATGAACATATATACGGTATACGCGGCCGTGGTTTCCTCGCAGCTGCAGCGATTGGATCTCAACAAACCGCTCGTTATTTACGGCATCACGGGCTCGCTTGTATCGCTCCAGCAGGCAGCGGCTTTGCGGTAATTAATCCTTACATCTGAGTTTTGATGTGACTATTTTGGAGTGTTCGTCGGTGAAATCCAGGTATTCCATTTAGAAACTTTTGCATAATCCTTGCGATCGTTTTGTTTATCCTGAAACTTTACCTCCTTGCCGCATGTAGATCTAAAGAGATCGATCATGGTTTGTATATATTTCACTCGATGTTTCCATCAGAAAATCCACTGAATCCGAGACCACTGCTTGCGTCTGGTGGCGGCATCATCATGCCGAGTTAACGAACTGGGTGCCGCGATCTTTGGGAGGTAAGGGTACCGATCTGCTGTTTCTGAATCCACTTGGTTTTCACGTACGTTGCTTTTATTGATTTTGGTGTGATCAATTTTACACATGCTCGATATGGCTTGAGATCTGATCTCATCCGGTCTCAAATTTGCAGGACTCCTTTCCTTGTTGGAGGCATGGTCGCATGGAGCGCTCTTAGCGACGAACCGAAGCTGCATACTTCAGTATTCATCGCTGCAAGATGACCACGAGGCAGGCGACGGCTTGGCGAGCAATGGCGGCCGCAGCTCCATTGGGCTTTTCCTCGAGAGTATCATTTGATATGTTTTTTTATAGTATCAGTTAATACATTTTTTCGCATGAGTATCATTTGATACTTTTTTCAATTCATACATGTATCTATATACTACTCTCACTTGCATCTTCCGTCGGAAAACAATATTATAGATGTGTACTCTCTTTGATTTACAGAAACATATACTCTCGTCTCAACTTAAATGATAGTAGTACGTACGGTATATTCACCATAAAAAAACACACACAGACACACTCCGATCCCTCCAAAAGTATGCACGTGCGGAGCTACTCATACTCCGATCCCTCCAAAAGTACGTACTCATACTCCCTCAAAATTAGTATATTAGTATGTACTCATACTCTTAATATTATACGAACTAGTACTCAATATAATATTGGATCTGCGCGCATAGATGGACTCACTACCAGAATGATCAACATCTGCACCGGGTGGGAAAGACCTTTAGCACCGGATTTCCCACCCGGTGCAACTAATCCGAGGCTAAAGGGACTTATACTTCTCAGGATCCGGGGCCTCTCCGGTTTTGAGAAATTGCGAGTACAACTTCTTCTTGAAATCCTGAAACAGAACTGCCATCTTCTTCATTGTCCAATCCCTCAGTTCTGCTTCATGAGTGCTAGGCCAGTCGAATATTGCCTTTAATTCCCTCCATAGCATCTCCTTCTCTGTATCGGGGAGCACGTACTCCTCAGTGGGGTCCGTGGACTTCCATTTTCTGATACTAATGGGCACATTGTCCCGTACAATTACCCCGCACTGAGATACAAATTTAATAATAATGGAAATGTTGTTTATTATTACGTACCATAATATCGTGTTGTGTAAGCTTTTTATGTCCCCAATTCCACATGAAATCGCAAACATAGTATGCACATAAATTATTTCCCGGCCCCTGTTTGGCACACTGTCGACCAAAAGAAATTAAGTAAAATTCATATAATATATTAGCCGAGGCCTACATGTACAAATTACTTGCTTACCGGAAAGCCAATGTTCCATTTTAAGTGTTTCATGTTGTATACCCGTGTGTTCTGTACGAAATTGAATCCAGGCCCTGCGAACAAAAAAATTGAGTTAAGTCATTGCGAGTGTAAGGGGTGAATTAATTAGAGGAAAATATACATCACCTTGTCATCATGTCAATGATGTTCTGTAGTTTCCATTTTGGAGTGTGCAACAGATATCGAGGAGACGCTGAGCTAGTTCTCGCAAGTCCTCGGGAAAAACTAAGGAGCCGTCGATTGGGCTTAGGGTGCCTCCATGACCATAGTACCAATGCTTGGTCCTTGTGGGCCAGTCATGTGTCGCTGGAGTGATGCCTCTAGCATATAGATCTTCTTCCATCTTCTCCCATTTAGCGATGCTTGCCTTGTAACCTCCCGAACCCATCTTATGCGAGTACTTCTTATTTGCGGCGTTTCCAGCGTTTCTAGCGCTAGCCGTTGCACCCTCTTCGGAGGTTTTGTACTCAATGAATGCTTCCCACTCGTCATTGGTGATCTTCTTATACTTCTCAGGATCCGGGGCCTCTCCGGTTTTGAGAAATTGCGAGTACAACTTCTTCTTGAAATCCTGAAACAGAACTGCCATCTTCTTCATTGTCCAATCCCTCAGTTCTGCTTCATGAGTGCTAGGCCAGTCGAATATTGCCTTTAATTCCCTCCATAGCATCTCCTTCTCTGTATCGGGGAGCACGTACTCCTCAGTGGGGTCCGTGGACTTCCATTTTCTGATACTAATGCTGTGTATGTACTCACTCGATGTTGTACGGGATTAGTATGGAGTCGCAGTAATTTTGTTTCTTAATATATTTGTATAGGTTTCCATATGTTTCCTCAGGATTCATCAATATCATTTCTTCACTTATCCTTCGAGGATCCACGAAACCAACGTCATATATCCCGGATCTGCGACATTTTTGAATCTCCATTCTGCATATGTTCAGCAATAAATAAAGCCCGCGTCAGCATAGATTGGAATTAATGTTTTCAAACTGTGAATTATAAGCAACAACAAAGTACTTACAGTGTCCAACAGGTGATCAAATCCACGTCCATGGCGTCGTGGTGGTACAGCTCATATATATCCAACGAACGGGAATGCTAGAAAATCTTATAAATTACTAGAAAATCAATATAAAATGCTAGAAAATCAATATAAAATGCTAGAAAATCAATATAAAATGCTAGAAAATCAATATAAAATGCTAGAAAATCAATATAAAATGCTAGAAAATCAATATAAAATGCTAGAAAATCAATATAAAATGCTAGAAAATCAATATAAAATGCTAGAAAATCAATATAAAATGCTAGAAAATCAATATAAAATGCTAGAAAATCAATATAAAATGCTAGAAAATCAATATAAAATGCTAGAAAATCAATATAAAATGCTAGAAAATCAATATAAAATGCTAGAAAATCTTATAAATTACTAGAAAATCAATATAAAATGCTAGAAAATCAATATAAAATGCTAGAAAATCAATATAAAATGCTAGAAAATCAATATAAAATGCTAGAAAATCAATATAAAATGCTAGAAAATCAATATAAAATGCTAGAAAATCAATATAAAATGCTAGAAAATCAATATAAAATGCTAGAAAATCAATATAAAATGCTAGAAAATCAATATAAAATGCTAGAAAATCAATATAAAATGCTAGAAAATCAATATAAAATGCTAGAAAATCAATATAAAATGCTAGAAAATCAATATAAAATGCTAGAAAATCTTATAAATTACTAGAAAATCAATATAAAATGCTAGAAAATCAATATAAAATGCTAGAAAATCAATATAAAATGCTAGAAAATCAATATAAAATGCTAGAAAATCAATATAAAATGCTAGAAAATCAATATAAAATGCTAGAAAATCAATATAAAATGCTAGAAAATCAATATAAAATGCTAGAAAATCAATATAAAATGCTAGAAAATCAATATAAAATGCTAGAAAATCAATATAAAATGCTAGAAAATCAATATAAAATGCTAGAAAATCAATATAAAATGCTAGAAAATCAATATAAAATGCTAGAAAATCTTATAAATTACTAGAAAATCAATATAAAATGCTAGAAAATCAATATAAAATGCTAGAAAATCAATATAAAATGCTAGAAAATCAATATAAAATGCTAGAAAATCAATATAAAATGCTAGAAAATCAATATAAAATGCTAGAAAATCAATATAAAATGCTAGAAAATCAATATAAAATGCTAGAAAATCAATATAAAATGCTAGAAAATCAATATAAAATGCTAGAAAATCAATATAAAATGCTAGAAAATCAATATAAAATGCTAGAAAATCAATATAAAATGCTAGAAAATCAATATAAAATGCTAGAAAATCTTATAAATTACTAGAAAATCAATATAAAATGTTAGAAAATCCTATAAATCAATAGAAATTACATGGCATCATCGTTTACTCGGACACTAATAAACTTCCTCTTTACAAATGTTCCTTGATTGTGATCACGCCGTAGATACGGTGTCTCCTCCGCCGCTAACAGGATGCTTGGGTCATCAGCCACTGAGAATGGAGGCCGGCCATCGAGCATATCATAATCTTCATCCGTCTTGTCCTCAACTCCTACGATTTTTCTCTTTCCAGGAAGAACTATATGACGCTTTGGCTCGTCTTGTGATGGGTCCAATTGCTTACCCCCACCTTTCTTATCCGCCCCTTTCTTCGGTCTGCTAGCCATGTCCTTCACATAAAAAACTTGTGTGACAGCTTTGCCCAGGACGAACGGTTCGTCTAGAAAGCCAATCTTGTTTAGGTCCACTAACGTCATTCCATAGTCCGCTTCAACTTTAACACCTCCTCCAGTCAGCTTCACCCATTGGCACTTGAACAGTGGGATCTTCAAAGGTCCGTACTCTAGTTCCCATATCTCCTCTATGATTCCATAGTATGAGTTTGTATTGCCATTGGTGTCTGTCGCGTCGATCCGGACACCACTGTTTTGGTTGGTGCTTTTCTTGTCCTGGGCTCTTGTGTAAAATGTATACCCATTGATGTCGTATCCTTGGAATGTCAAGATCGTGCTCGATGGACCTCTAGCTACAAAAGCTAGCTGCGCATCAATGCCCTCGACACCCATAAGACGTCTTCGCAACCAATCGGCGAAAGTACTATTGTGCAGACGCTGAATGAAGGCCGCAGACTTTGTTGAGTTTTCGTCCCTGAGAATCTGCATGTGCTCCTCGATGTACGGAGCAACTAAGGTTGATTGTTGCAAAACTGTGAGGTGCGCTTTACGAAATGTCTCAACGTCCTTGATCACCATCGATCTTCTCCCTAGTGTGCCCTTTCCACCAAGTCTCCCCTCGTGATGGGATTCGGGCACACCAATCGGCATAAGATCGTCGACAAAGTCAACACAGAATTCAATGACCTCCTCCGTTTCGTATCCCTTAGCAATGCATCCTTCTGGACGAGAACGATTACGGACATACTTCTTTAGGACAGCGAAGAACCTCTCAAATGGGAACATGTTGTGTAGAAATACTGGGCCCAATATACGAATCTCTTTGACGAGGTGAACCAATAGATGTGTCATGATATTGAAGAAGGATGGTGGAAATATCATCTCAAAGCTGACAAGACATTGCACCACGTCGTTCTGTAGCTGATCTAAGTGGTCTGGATTGATCACCTTCTGAGAAATTGCATTGAGGAATGCACATAGCTTCACAATGGCTTTCCGCACGTTTACTGGTAGCACACCCCTGAGTATGACGGGAAGCAGCTGTGTCATCAACACATGGCAGTCGTGAGACTTCAGGTTTGTGAACTTCTTCTCTTTCATATTTATTATTCCCTTAATATTGGAGGAGTAGCCAGACGGAACCTTGATACTGTTCAAGCATTCAAACATGCTTGCCTTCTCTTCTTTGCTGAGAGTGAAGCTGGCAGGATGCAAGTACTGGCGTCCTTTGTCTCTCTTTTCTGGATGTAGATCAGTCCGTTGCTTCAATCGTTTCAGCTCCTGACGTGCTTCTAGTGTATCTTTTGGCTTCCCATAAGTACCCAGGAAGCTTATCAAGTTCACGCAAAGATTCTTCGTCAGATGCATCACATCAATCGCGTTACGGACCTCTAAACGTTGCCAATAAGGTAGCTCCCAAAAGATAGACTTCTTCTTCCACATCGCGGCACGACCATCCTCGCCCGTCGGAGCAGCCTGGCTTCCGTCTCCCTTGCCAAACACCACGTGTAGGTCCTTCACCATATCAAATAGCTCTTCTCCACTCCGGTGTCTCGGCTTTGTACGGCGGTCAGCATTCCCGCCAAAATGCGCACATTTCTTTCGTAGCTCATGCTTCGCCGGAAGGAATCGACGGTGACCCATGTACACAACTTTACGACAATGTTTCAAATACATGCTTTCGGTTTCCTCTAAACAGTGAGTGCATGCTTTATATCCTTTGTTTGATTGTCCTGATAGGTTACTTAGTGCAGGCCAGTCGTTGATGCTTATGAAAAGCAGTGCTCGAAGGTCAAACTGCTCCTGCTTGTCCTCATCCCACACGCTAACACCTTCATTCTTCCACAGCTGCAAAAGTTCGTCAACCAATGGTCTTAGGTACACATCAATGTCGTTTCCAGGTTGCTTTGGGCCTTCGATGAGCACTGGCATCATAATGAACTTCCGCTTCATGCAGAGCCAGGGGGGTAGGTTGTAGATACAAACAGTCACGGGCCAAGTGCTATGACTACTGCTCATTTCACCAAAAGGGTTCATGCCATCGGTACTTAAACCAAGCCTAACATTCCTCGCATCAGCATCAAACTCTGGGAATGCTCTGTCGATGTTCCTCCACTGGGATCCATCGGCGGGGTGTCTCAACATGCCATCCTGCTTACGTTCTTCTTTGTGCCAGCGCATCAGTTTGGCATGGTCTTTGTTCCTGAACAAACGCTTCAGATGGGGTATCAGAGGGAAATACCACACCACCTTTGTAGGGATTTTTTTCTTAGAACGCTCTCCCCCAACATCACCAGGGTCGTCCCGCCTGATCTTGTATCGCGCGCAGGTGCAAACCGGACAACGATCCAAGTGTTCGTACTGTCCGCGATAGAGGATACAGTCATTAGTACACGCATGTATCTTCTGCACCTCCAAACCGAGAGGGCAAACAACACGTTTTGCTTGATACGTCGTCGATGGCAATTTGTTACCCTCTGGAAGAATCTTCTTTACGAGTTTCAGTAGCTCCTCGAAACCCTTATCAGTAACACCATTTGCTGCCTTCCACTGCAGAAGTTCAAGTGTGGTACCCAACTTCTTTAGCCCATCTTTGCGATCTGGGTACAGGCCAGTCTTGTGGTCCTGCAACATGCGCTGTATCTTTTTCAGTTCCTTATCATTGCCGCGGTCTTTCTCGGCATCACGCAACATTTGGCCGAGTCCATCAGTAGGTTCATTTTCCTGAGCAACATCTTCCTGAGCATCGCCTTCCCGAGCAACATCTTCCTCATCGGCATCACCCATCGCAGCATCTGCAAAGGAACCGTAGTATTGAGCCAATACCGGAATGTCGTCATCGGCCCCGTCTTCTTCATCTTCATCCAATAGAATTCCTCTTTCACCGTGGTTCGTCCACACAGAATAATTCCTCATGAAGCCGTACCTCATCAAATGCACCTGAAGAGCTCCTCTTTGTTTGTAGGATTGTATATTTTCACAACGGGTACACATTAGCACCGGGTCTTGCCACGACCCGGTGCTAATGCCTTCGCCTAGGCGCCTCCCAGCTCCGCCCCCGCTCCTAGCCGTTGGACCCGGTGCTGAAGCCCCTTCAGCACCGGGTCCAAAAAGAGCCGAGGCGGAGGGGGCGGGCGGATATGAAGTATTCTGGTAGTGACTGGTAAACGGTTGTTATATACTGATAGACTCGTTGGAATACATGCATGATCAGAAATGTAAATAAACTCATCAGTCTGCAATCCCTCCAAGTACGTATGGATTCATACTCCTCCCGTCAGGTATCTGGGTATACTTCCAATATAGTTGTATCTATCCATACTCGCTCCTGCCTGGTATATGCACATACTCATCACGATAGGTACATAGACATATATACTTCCTATGTATATACATATGTATGCGCACATGCTCTTTCCGTAAGTATATATATGGATATACTGGTAGCCATATACCTCTCGTGCATGCGTACAGCTAATTTGAAACGGAGAAAAAAAGTGGTACACGCCAGCCGGCCGTAAATCATGTGATTAGTTACACGATTACTCCTGTTGAGAATCTCCACGTGCATGCAAAGCTGCGCGTCGCGCGGCCCGTGGACCCATCCGAAATAGCTGCTTGAGCCGTCGGTACTTATCTACATGTTAGCGGGTGGTGCCTATGCATATAAACCCGATAGTAGATGGGAGTAACTACACGCGCGTGTAGATAAAACGCGTCATATATATATATAGCACACGACTATTGGGAGCCCAGGGCTTACAATAGTTATTGGAAGCCCCGGCCAACCCAACCCACCCACCAGCCCAGGCCACCCACCAACCAACCAGCTACCAAAGACACATGCTCGCGGCCCCGCTCGCTCAATCGAGATCAGAAGCAAGCACCAACGAGAAATGTCGTACAAACCATGTCTACATGCATATATTTGTCGCCAAAAGACATATGAACATTTCAAACAAAAAAGGTGTTACCTGCCACAGTCTGACGCACGCATGCATGCATGCAAAACAACGGGAATCCTACTATTTACGCGATAATTCTTCACTCGAATCTCCAATTCAAAAACGGGTTTCACCAATGGGTTCATGACATTTTCGTGCACAGTTTGAGATCCATTTTGAATATATTTTCTTAAAATTTTGAATTTTAAAATCTACGACTTTCGGTGAGATTTGTATGCAAATTTGTATGCTTTGTATGATTCCGCCGACATTCAAATGTCATAGACAACTATTGAAATTGCATATAAACCTATTGATATTGCATATAAACCTATTGATATTGCATATGAACCTAGTGAAAGTGCATAGGAACCTATTGACATTGCATATAACCCTGTTGATATTGCATATAAATCTATTGATGTTGCATATCAACCTATCGATATTGCATATAAACCTATTGATATTGCGTCTGAACCTGTTGAGATTACCCAAAGTGCAGTAGGGGTAATAAAGAGTGTGCATACTTTCAGACAACCAAGAGTGTACAGACTTTTAGACAAGCAAGAGTGTGCAGACTTTCAGAGGTGGTGAGTATCAGAGGTGGGCGCAACCAAAAGTGTGCAGACTTTCAGAGGTGAAAAGCTAAAAGGAACCTTCTTTGACCTGTTGTCGTTGGGATCAGTTTGAAGCAAAAAAAGAATCGTTCTTTTTGTCTCCGGGCCATCAATCCTATGATAGAAACCACAGCTAGGTGCACCTTCGCCGGCGGATCAATCCAAAGGCCAAAAAAAACAGGAGGGAGTCTTCTTCTCCGCGAGTCTTGGTGGAGTGCGGAGAAGATGGGTACTCCGCCAGGGGTGGAGACGGGGCAAGGGGACGAGGAAGATGGAGCGCGCCGGGGACGAGAGGGTGCATCGCCAGCTACGCTTCCGTCCCTGCAAGGTGCACCTTCGCTGACGGTACCACAGCAACACCGTGCAACTGAAGGCGAGTGTACACCATCGCCGGCGTCGAAGACACCGCCCTCCACCCTCAACGGCACAAGCATGGTCTTTGTGTCTGCAACTGCAGCTTCTCCTCCTGCGACTTCTACCTATCATACCCCAATTCAAGTACTGCGAGCGCCAGGCCTTGCTGAAGATGCGTCCAGGTGCAACGAGGGCAATGCACCGCACGTCGTAGGACATGAACTAGTACCACACCCAATACCAGTAATTGCCCCAGGTGCGCTGGAGACACCAGATGACGACCAGCTCCACACGCACGTAAGTATTGGTCTGTTGATATTGCATACAAACCTGTTGATATTGCATACAGACCTGTTGATATTGCATATAAACCTAATGATATTACATATAAACCTATTGATATTGCATACAAACATGTTGATATTGCATATAACCCTATTGGTATTGCATATAAACTTACTGATAATGCATACAGACCTGTTGATATTGTATACAAACCAGATGCTATTGCATATATTGCTATTGATAATGCATATACACCTATTGATATTGCATATAAACCCGTTGATATTGCATATAAACATATTGGTATTGCATACAGACCTGTTGATATTACATACAAACATGTTGATATTGCATACAAACCTGTTGATATTGCATACAGACCTGTTGATATTACATACAAATCTGATGATATTAAATTTATTGATATTACATATACATCTATTGATATTGCATACAATCTTGTTGATATTGCATATAAGGCAACTGATACGGGTTTTGTAATATAAACTGCCAATTATATCGTATATAACCGCGACGCCTCCCGCTGCTGCTCGCGCTCGAGACATGGAGATGCATCCTGCAATGTTTGAAAACAACGAACAAGATGTTACAACGACAGCCCATGCTAGCTTCCAAGCAAGTTATTCTCAACCTCCTGCTTGCACAGAGAGAACAACCGAAGAACAAGATGAGTTTAATGTGCAGGCTGATGCGTGCTGCTCTCAGAATAGAAATGACCGTGTAGTATCTATGACAAAAAAATAGTATATATGAACAATCACATAGATATATATGATTGTAATAGCATAGGAAATACATACCTATCCAATTACATGTAGGAAATCACATAGATAAACTGCCAATTACATATACCACACCGTTGCAGTCAAATTAGATGTCCTAATCGAAAATCCTATCCAAGTATTCTACCGCTGATTCGAACGAAGCACAGAAGATAGCAAACTGTCACCTGTCCGGTGGTGAGTTCCTCACCCTGTAGATGAGCACCGCTAGCACCTCGGCCTCATGCACATATCATCGAACGGCTTACCTTCGCTGCAGGAACACGAACACATCTGAAGTATCCCATGAGATGCAACCAAATTAATCTTCGAGAACCAAAATGCAGCCAGGATTTGGGATAATGATGAGTGTGTTTCATGGCCGGTTACCTCAATGAAGGTGGTGAATGGCTGCATGAGCGCGTCGGCGAACTGGTCGGGCGTGTAGGCGGTGCCCACTGGTCTGCTGCTCGCCGGCCGATGCCGCCACCCGCGACTGGTACTCCCGGAAGTACTTCGCCTGCCGCTGCCGGGTCAGCGACACGGCACCGTACATCGCCGCCGTGCCGTCCACGTACCCGGCCCCCCGGATGGGAAGTTGGCGCAGTGGAGGAGGCTCATGTTGTTGCTCTGCGCCTCCTCGCTCAGGTACGCCGGCGGGTACGAGCTCAGCCCCAGGTTCTCCACTGCATATATGAATTGAACCATCCATCGATTAATTGCATGCCGCATCAGAATTAAAAAAACACTGACTGATGGAACACGCCAACAAACAATAAGCCAAGAATTGAACACAAACGGTGGTTCAAAGCCCGTGTGATGGGGACCTCGTCCCCGTGGCAGCAGGCACCCACCTCGCCGGAGCTGCCACACAGCGCCACGCCACCACCACTAGGCCCGCCTCCAGATCTGAGCGGCGCGCAGGGAGGGGGCAGTGGCCAGCGGGTTGCCGCAGCTCTGCACACGCTCTGCACATGGCCGACGGAGGGAAGGGAAAGGGAGCCGGCACCTCTCTTCTAGCCGCGCCGCGGCCCCAAATCCAGATGCGTCGTCGCTTCCCGCGCCGCGCCGCCGAGCTGCGGGCCGTGCACTCGGGAACCGCTCGTCGCGGCCGTCGACGGCCGGGGATGCTGGGACCCGTCGTGAGGGACAGAGCCGCGCCGCCGCACCGTCGGGATCCTCCACCGCGCCGCCGCCGCGCAGCCGGGATCCTCCGCCGCTCACCGCTCGGCATGCGACGCTGGTGTGGAGAGAGACGGGAGGAGAGAGAAAGTGACGATTCAAATGAATCGATGACACGAGAGAGTAGGACGCATTTCAAAATAAAGGACATAGGGCTCGGTCAAAGTGGACCCCATGCAGTATGGGTGTGGGGGGCGGCGGCGGTGCGGCGCAGGTGAATGTGGTGGTGGTGGGTTCGGTTCACTGTCGGGTGTCGGCGCAGGTGAATGTGGCTGAGGCTTCCGTTTGGTATCGGAAGGCCTAGGCTTCCAATAACAACATGTATATATATATATATAGAGAGAGAGAAATCCTACACCTGGGTACCCAGCCTAATCCGACCGAGCGAGCTATCTAAACCAACCGACCGAGCAGCCAACGAAACCAACCAACCCACCCAACCCCGCATGCGACCCGCGATCCCGGCCAAGCCCATCCCGATCCTGATCCCCAACCCCACCCGCGCCCCCTTTTTCCGATCCGATCCGGTCCAGCCCCCACGCACGCGCTTCCTTTGTCGAGCGGCGGCGACCGCGAGGCGAGGCCGGCAAGCGGCCTGGAGCGGGCGGAGCTCAGAGAGGAGCGACCGCGAGACATGCCCCGACGAGCACCGGGCGTCTTCCCGCCAGCCGGCATCTCCGTCGAGGACGAGCGGAGCCTCTTCGCCAGCTCCCGACCCGACGAGCCACCTATCCCCGTCCATCTTCCCCTCCCTGCGAGCACGAGCCGCGAGCGTCGGAGCGTGGTGAGTGGCAAGTGCAGGCTCTCTTCACTGAGCGTCGAGCCGCGAGCGCACGGGAGCGGTGGGCGCATGCAGGGTCCCCGTGGATCCCATCGCCGAGACAGCGCAAGCAGAGAAGCTTCTAGAAGGTTCGCGGGTTCGCCCCCCTCCCTCCCTCCCTCCCTCCCTCGTCATGTCCGTTTGACATCGCCCAACCTAAGATCCAATCAATTTGTTTGCTACTCTCCATTTAGGTAATTCGATTCCGTCCCCCTGGGTGAATCGAATCGAGTCGCGTGCTGATTCGTGCGCTTGTCGATTCCTAGGCTCCCGTTCCCGTTCGCGGCCGCCATGAACAGCAGCAAGCAGGCGCTGATTTACAGCTTCGTGGCCAAGGGCTCCGTCGTGCTGGCGGGGCACACCGCCTTCTCCGGCAACTTCAGCACCGTTGCCGTCCAGTGCCTCCAGAAGCTGCCCCCCAACAGCAGCAGGTCCACCTCCACACCTTTAACTTCCTCGTTTGGATGGTCTAGTGATGCTTGGAATTTGTGGTCAGATAGCTTTCTCTTCGATAAAAAGAAAAAATGAGTTTCATCAGCAATGCAATGTCATGGTTTGAGTTATTTTTTTTGGCTCGGTAGTTCGGTAGCTATCTCTTGTATCTCAGTAGCTGTCATGGCTTTGCCATGGCCTCATGCGTCCTTTTTCAGTTATAGTTGTTTTGCTGGGCAACTTGGGTCATGTAGTGTTAATACAACCTTGTTTCAGAACATTCACTGAAGATTTGTGATTGCCACCAAGGCTTTGCCTTGTTTTAGTAATGGTGAGAGCATTCACTGAAGATGCCCCTGATTATTAGTTGTTCGTCTGCTTCAGTTAAAAAATTGGAACTACTGAATGTTTAATACAGCCATAGGTAATTCCTCCATCCCGTAGCCTTCATTAGTACCTGCGGCAGGTGGCGAATTGAACACGCTCGATGGCTCGAGTCCTCGGCGTGCTGTTATGAAACGGAGCTGCATGTAGGAAGTTTTAGAAGCTGCTTATCGGCCATTTTCCTTTCCCTCCCCCGATAGAAATTACTAGTTTTTTAATAGTTCTTTAGTAGTTAGTAGTTCCAGATTTTTTAGTTGTTCTAGAATCCTTTAGTGGATCTGTAGTTTAGTAGTGTAGTTCCAGAATCCTTTAATGCATCAATAATTCAATAGTTCAGACTAAGATCCATAGCATTCATCGGATTTTGGTTGAATAGCTAGCCAGGTTAGACGGTTCATAACTGTTCAGTAGTTCGATGCAATATTTGAGCAGTTTATTTTTGCTCGGAAGTTCAATTCAGTAGCTGGATTTGTTTGAGTTGCCACTAGAGGGAGCAACTAGTTGCAATGTGGTTGCTCCAGTGGTAACTAGATTATGCCTCTGATTCATATGTTGTTTGCTTGTCAATTTTATTATGCTTTTTATTTTTCTGGATCCATCTGCAACTGATGTCCCAACTCAGCCTGCAACTGATGTTCCTCATTGTCTCCAACTGCTGATCTGAATTTTATCTGAATGAGCACCTGAAATCGATTTCCTCTGGGCCTGCAACTGAGAAAGCACCTGACCTGCAATTTAACTGATTGGCCACCTGCTGTTTTTTGCCAAGTCTGAATGATCTAATTGTCCCCTTTTTAACTGTATTGTGGGATATGTAGCTGATCAGCTCGCCTAGTTTAGTTAGTACTATCCATAACTTATATAAATGAAGATTTTTCTGATTAATGTTGCATGTGTTACCTGTGTTATATAACTAATGTTACTGTGTTTTTGTCTGTGTGGGGCATATTTCCAGCGAGACCTTCTTCAACTTGTTTTTGTGTGTGTATTGTTCTGAAATTTGACTGAATTACCACCTGCAACTAATGTTCTCCTTAGCCTGCAACTGCTGACCTGAAATTTATGTATATGACCACCTGCAACTGATGACCTCCTTGGTCTGCAGCTGACGACCTCCTTGGTCTGCAACTGATGACCTCCTATGATCCGATTATCTAACTGAATGACCACCTGCTGATTTTTTGCCTTAGCCTAATTTAATCTGATATCCCCTCCTCTTTTTTAGCCTTGCAACTTATGGCTGCATTTGCATCTAATGCCCCCCTTAGCGTGCAACTACTGATCTGATATTTTACTGTCCATGGTTCTTTTTCCCTTTTTTTCTTTTTAAACCCCATATTGTCTGAAATATGAGATCAAGCAAGGTTGCAACTGTGTATCACGGTGACCCAAAATTGTTTTTACTATCCACATCCAATTGTACGACGAATGATGTGATATGCAGGTCCTTCCAGGTTGCTGCTCCTGGAGTGCAGCTGGGAGTTCATGCGTGATAAAGTTTGATTTCTTGTGCTCTTGAATTTTTTTTTGCAGAGCAGCACATCAACTCTTCAGGTGATGGACGGGATGGAGGTGGAGCACTCTGTGACGTTGTTGCCAACACAGGCAAGCTACTTGTCAGGCTCGACATGCTCTTTTGGGAGCATGAATGGCATCTTTGTTTTCTTTTTTCTTGTTGTTGTTTCCTTTTGACTGTGTGGCATTGCTTTCCATGTTTTCTTGGATGGATTCATATGTTGTTTCTTGGGACGGTGATCAACTTTCTAGTTTTTATGCCTCTGATTCGTATGTTGTTTGCACGTCAATGTATTTATGCTTTTTTTTATTTTTCTGGTGCCTAACATGTGCTGGTCAACTTGTCTAATTTAGTTTGCCTTTTATATCCTGGACCCAAGCTGATTATATATGGCTGCTAATGGCGTAACAATTCCTGTTTGGCAGCAACTGTGGTGTTTTTTTTGTTTTTTCATCAAAGTGATGTTCTTCATGTGGTGGTGCCAGAGAAGGATTAGAAAATTAACTCTTCATAGTTTGGGAACAACGCCGCCCCCGGCTCCAAGGATGACCGCCCGCCCCACATGGATCACCCTGAAGGCCCCAAATTTTCTGCTTCCGAGGATTTGTCCCAGAACAGCGGCCGCAACTGAGGTGTTTATTGATATGCAACTGATCTTGCAATCATCCTGCAATTGATTTCTTTTTTTTTCTTCGGTGAACCTTGCCATTTTTTCGGCAAAGTGTTGTTCTTCATGTGACTAATCTAGATTGTTTCTTGTTAATCAGGTGGAAAAGATGGTCAGGATAAGAGGAAGCTAATCGACTAGCAACTGGAGGCCAACGACTAAAGGCACACTAAAGAGAACATATCGAGTTCGATCAATAGATGAAGGAAGGCGGATCCTGAAAGAGATCGCTTTTTAGTTCTGTCCCAAGATGATCATTTTCTAGCGTCATTGTAATTGGATTGTTGTCTTACTTGCAATTGGAGGACACGATCAGATGCAATTGTTGTAGTTGTAAATAGATTGAGTTGCAATAGTGGTGGCGTGTGCATGACTATCTAGTGTAATGTAATTGTGATTTTATTCTCGTTGCAACTGAAGGAAACGATCAATTGCAACTTAAAGTAACTAACTATTGTAGGTTACGTCGCGCCGGCCCATTTTGAACATACGCTGCTTTATTTCTCCAAATTTTTTTAAATCCTTCTGTTCTCTTAACTAAATACTGTGAAGTGCACGTGATGTTTTGTCCTGTTATTTTGTCTTGTTGTTCTTGAGTAAGCACATACTGAGTAAAAAATAATATGGATCTGTTGAAAGCAGCCATGTAGACAGAACGGAATAAAGCTAGCAGGGCGACGGGCTGTAAAGAAAAAAAAAACAGGTCTGACGGAAGGAAAAGTGGACGTTTCCATTTTGTTATGGTGAAAAAAGATCATGCGAGGAGTGCTGCAGGCGTGGGCCCGTGTGCTTGCAGGCGTGAGGCGCGCGCACGGCCTGCTGGCGCGGGGGTGCGGGCGGGCGCATGCATGCACGGGCGTGGGCCCCGGGGATGCGCGGCCTGCTGGCGCGGCGCGGGGTGCTGCTGCCGCTGGTTGTTTTATGGGTCTGTGCATTACAGGTAGAGAATGCACCTAGGTGCATTTTAGCCTATACTAGATAAGTGTCCGTGCGTTGCTACGGGTATATATATATGGAACAAAGAAAGATAGATCAAATGAAAAATTAAAATTTTGATGGTTGTAGAGTCGCACCAAAGTTCATAGAAGTTAGTCATTTTGTTTTATGGATGGTGGACTACACAACCATGGTTAATTATATTTTATATTATATGCCTCTATTGATTTATATATAGTGCAAACTATTAATTAATCAAACTTCACTGAAACACGAATAGTAAATAATTCACAGTTCAATAGAGTTCGTGCAAAGGATAGATATAACATAGTTTTTCCCGGAAAGAAATCGCTACTTGTACTGGAAAAACAATAAAGTCCTGCATAATCCAGGAAAAGCTCGTAAAAGAGCAAAGAATTATTTGGATATCCTTCATTGTGTCAGGATAGCCTCACCCATCATGAACATCGTGCAAAAACAGAACAGGCAGCAAGAACCCAAGCGTCTTGATCGGTGGCATAGACAAGGCCCACCACATCTCCATCCATGTCCTCGCGTTTTTTCACAGCAGCTACAACCCTTTTCTAAGACAATGCATAACGAGACGGGATGGTCTAATATATTTTTTCCCGGTGATTTGACTAAGATATGTTTTCACGTCTTGCGGAAGTAGTCGACGATAATCATTTTGCTCGTGTGATAAGACATCGATTACGAAGTTTTGTCGCATTATCCTGCCATCCTGCACATGGGTCAGGTGAATATGTAAATGTTTAGAAAGTGTACCATAGTTTCATATCTTGCAAATAAGGCAAGAAATTAAAAAATTATTATACTAACCGTGTAAATTGTGGTGGATTGGCTACTATTAATTGCTGCCATACACTGTAAAACGAGGTAGCCACTTGAATACCTGTGGAAGAACAATGTTATATAACTATGTAGTGTGCATTGGTACTTCAGCACTGGATAATGCACTTCAACTTACCCATCAGTGTCTTCGGGAACACCTTCCTCACGGGCATATGGCCAATCATAAATATCTTGGCTCCATCCTGGACAATGTATATTCATTGCCAGTATATACTTCATATGAAATTGTAGGATTATACGCGTGTACTTCTTGTATGGCATATGTTTCCACTTTTCTTCAATGCGATTGGAGTCAACCACTGTCAGTTTCTTTTCCTAATAGTCCAAGACATACAACATGAATTTTTTCCCAGTTAACCATGGCATCATGAACTGCAAAAAGGAATCAAAGTTAGTACTTTTTAATATTATTTAAAATAAAGATTACACGGGACTTACATATCTGCAACTTAAAAAGTCATAGCTTGTTTTGTTGCATGGACCAATCGTTGTAGCCCACTCTTGACGCGTACAAGGCTCACGGTATTTTGGATCTCGTCTCAAATCACACTTTGTCTACATAAAAGTGAGATCAAATACATGAGCATACTATTACACAAAGGGTTTACTATTTAGAATAGAGTGCAAACTATATCATAATAATATTAACGGCACCCAACTTACACAAAATAATTCGTAGACCCTAATTAATCCAACAATTATCACCCATCCCCTGATTATAATATGTAATGTTACTGTGGATTTGATGTGGATGTGCTATATCCCATTCGACAACATGCACCCTTGAATACTCTAAATTTCTCATTGTTCCTGTGCAGGGCTGATAAAGTGACTGTAACACCCAAAAATGGCCAATTTAAAATTTTTAGCATTTAATTAAATTATTTATTGCTTGTTCATATTTAATATAGCCTGAGTAATAATTTTCTAAAATTAAAATCAAATATAAGGTATAGAAACATTTATTGTTGCATTCATGCCGCTGCATTGTTTTTGTAATGCTTGTGATTCAAACGAGAATTTAAATTTATTTAAATTCAAATTTGAATCACTTTGTTTGGAGCCCTAGAAAAGTTGTTAGGCGCGAGTCCACTTTTGCCCCTGAATTCTTCTCCCGGGCCATTCTTTCCCCCTTTTCTTTTTTTCTCTGGTCCGGCCCAGCATCTCAGCTCGGCCCAAGTGCGTCAGCGCCGCCAAGTCCATTCTTCCCCTTCTTCTTCTCTCCCGGCCCGACTTCACCCCTCTTTCCTTTTCTTTTCCCTCGCGGCCCGGTTCTTCTTCCGGCCCAACTAGGCCCAGCCAGCAGCCGCGCGCGCCTCCTCTCTTCCCCACCGACAGCCCGCCCACCTGTCATCTTCTCCCTCTCCCCCTTCTCCTTTCCTCCTCTGCCGCCCGCAACCGCCGCCGCTGATCCCGCGCGCGCCGCCCACGCCCGCACGCCAAGGCCCGCGCCCGCCCCATCTGCGCCTACAAATGCGCCTCAGCTCCGCCCCCGATCCATCTCCATCCTCGCCCAACCCTAGCGCCCGCCGAGCTCGCAGCGCGCGCGGCCGTCCGAACACCGCCGGCCGTCGTCCAGCTGCTCCGAAGCTTCCCGGCGCCGATTCCGTGCGCCTGCGTCACCCTCAGAAGGTAACAAGTCCACCCACCATGTCAATTCTACTGGCCCCGAGCACCGTAGCTTCGTTTCCCGCGCTCGCCGCCGTCGGTCCCCCGCCCGATGTCGACCGGCCGCCACACTGCACCCCGCACGACTTTTTTCACCCTCACCGTGCTCGCCATACACCCCTGTCGCTCCAGCGTCAAAGATCAGGACCAAAAGCCACCCAGGAACCCCCCTGCACACCTCACCGGCGCTCACCGCCGCCGCCGCCGTCCGGCCGTCCCGCCGGCCAAGGGTCGACTTGGTCACCCTGGATCGACTCGCCATCCCGTCCTGAGTCCATAGAGCCAGATCTCGTCGCAAACCGTGGCCCCTAGCGTCCCCTAGCCCCACTCCGGCGAAGCGCCGCCGCGCGCGAGCCGCGCCGCGCGTCCGTCTTCCCCGGCGAGCCTCCCCACCAAGCCGTCCGATCGATCCGACGGTCCAGATCCATCCCGAGCCCGGTCAAACCAGCCGATACCGGTCAGCGCCGGTACCTTTTGCTAAAGAGCCCCTGTCCTTTTCCGTAATCAACCCGCGGTCCTGTGTAGTTCAAAAATATTTCCAATTAGGTCCTGTTTTATTCGTTTAGGCCCCTGGAAATTTTAAAACTTTGCCAGCGAGCCCCCGAATCTTAGAAACGCTATAACTTTCTCGTTTTAGCTCCGTTTAGCGTGATTCTTGCGCTCATGTGTTCGTAGCGACGCGTAGAATATTTCTAGCTCCTGTTTTTGTACTGTTTTCATTGTTTGGTGTACTGTTCTAATAGATTACTCTTGTTTGCATGATATGATTTTATTGGAATGCGTGCGTGATGATCGTGTCCAGTCGGAGAGCCCGTACCGTTGGACGCGGAGTACGTGGAGGACTACCAGGAGCCGGACTTACAGCTACAGCCTTACTCCGAGGAAGGCAAGTGCTAGCACGGATATTCCTTGTACCTATCACACTTTTAATACACTGTTCAATTCATATGCATGTGTCTAAATTTGATTACCATTAAGGTTGTACCTAGTATTTATTCCCTTGTCCTTGTATTCCTATGGGTTATTGCATATGGGTAGTATTCTGCTAGGCGCTACAACTTTTATTCGCTTACATGTTAATCTTGACTAATGGTTCACTTGAATTAAATGTAAAACTTGATTTTTAGCAACTTGGAACAGGGAAGCTGGGGTTTGTGTGTTTTGCCTGACCCCAGTAACTCTCCCTAAGGACTTGTTCGTAAAAGCGGCAACCTGGGAGCCTGTCGCCGCTGCCAGAACTATAATGAGCTTGTACGTCTCTAGCTTGGCAGTAGTTACCGTGTGGCCTCCGGCGTTGTGGGAGGCACGGTACGGGGTGTTCTCCGATTCCACCGGGGACGGTAGCCCCGTCGGCTAGGTCCCGTTAGACCCAGTCCCGTGTTGGGAGCCACCGTGAGTGCGGGGGGCTCCGCACGTTTGCGCTATTTATTTTGTTGTTGGCATGTTGCCCGCGCATGGACGCCATTGACCCTCTTACGGGAGCGCCCTGAGAGTCAGTCAATCTCGGTGCCTAAGTTTACACCGCCGTATAGTACTCCAGCGGCTACTGACTTGTTAGGGTGTCTAGTGAAAGCCTCGTAGCGTCCCTATGCCGTCACACCTTGGAACTGTAGATGGGCGTGGTTGGGTGCAAAGTTCTTCTGAACTTTTACGCGACTAGTAGGTAAAGGGCGAAACCTCTGCAGAGTGTACGATCTATCATGATAGCCCGGCTCAGGGTCACGAGCGGCCTGGATCCTTTTATGATTAGAAGATGATATTTATTACTGCTTAATGTTGACTTACATTAATTAATTTGGGTTACAACTGGGATTCATCTAAAGTAGTAATTACGATTAAAACGAACCAACTAAAAGTGCTAATGCAGTTAAGCCAGTGTCAAGCCTTCTTTGCCTCATCCCCCGTGCTATACTTGCTAAGTAATTCTGTTACTTACACTTGCTATTATTATCATTTTGGGCAAAATCCCGGACGGGTAACAGATTGACAGATTGGAGTCAGGCTGATTACGAGGTGGAGTTTCCGGAGGATCTGCCGTACTTCTGAGCTCGCGTTCTCCCAGTCAGAGTCCCTGTGGGATTGCAGCCACGCTAGAGAGATGTATTAGACTTCCGCTATCCATGTATTTATTTTTGAAGCACTCTGATGTAAACGCTACGTTTGATGAGTTAAATAAAGAATTGTACTCTGATTTTTACCATACTTGTTCGCTATATGTGTCTGTGGACATCCTGGGCATACATATGGCCACAGTCGGGTTTCGGTGTAAACCCGGGTGTGACAGGTTGGTATCAGAGCCGTGCTGACTGTAGGAACGCAGCCTAGATAGTACGGTTGACAAATTACTAGGAGACCCCCATGTTTTAAAATTTTTTTAAAAAAAATCTAACAGTCAAGTCTTGTGTGAATTTATGCCTTTACATGCCTGTATTTATTGTCATTATGCATATGCTTGATTTGGTTCTTTGTATTGATTGCGATGGGCGTAGACACCAGTCTACAACCATCTAGATGCAGGAATAACGCTTAAGGACTTTATTGTTTAGATAGCTGGGTAGTTATACAATTTTCTCGTACTAACCCACTAATTATCTGATCCTTGTGAAATTATAGATGGCCAACCCCGGGGGCAATGCTGGCGGTCCGCCTCCACACCAGCCGCCGCCCCTGAACCCGAATCAGCAGATCCCCACCGTTGAGCAGCTGATGTATGCTCAGGTCCAGATAATGCACCAGATGGCTGAGACCATGAGGCTGATTCGGCAGAACCAGCAGGGTCCTCAGGCAGCTGCTCCGCCCAGGGACAAGCGGGGCGAGTTTCTGAAGGGACGTCCACCGACCTTCAGCAGGGCCAGCGACCCCCTTGAGGCAGATGACTGGCTCAAGGCAGTAGAGAGACAGCTGGACATCGCCTAGTGCGATGACAGAGAGAAGGTGCTGTACGCCGGAGGGCAGCTTCAGGGGCCGGCGTTGGACTGGTGGGATTCATACCAGTCTTCACGCCCGGCCGGTACTCAGATCACCTGGCAGCAGTTCAGCGACAGCTTTCGCGCACACCACGTGCCGGAGGCTCTGATGACTTTGAAGAAGAGGGAGTTCCTAGCACTGAAGCAGGAGGGGATGAGTGTCACGGCATATCGTGACAAGTTCCTTGCACTGGCCCGTTACGCTCCAGAGGACGTGGCCACTGATCAGAAGAAGCAGACCAGGTTCCGTGACGGTCTGCAGGATGCTCTCCAGTACCAGCTGATGTGCACCAAGTTCTCGACCTTCTACGAGCTGGTGGACGGCGCACTGATGCTAGAGAGCAAGCGCCATGAGATGGAGGAGAAGAAGAGGAAGCTCCAAGGACAGCAGATGGGCAGCAGCAGCCGTCCTCGCTTCGCACCTCCACAGGGTCAGCAGATGGGAGGCCAGCAGCGCTTCCAGGGCCAGTCAGGCATGCTCAGTCGGGGTCAGCAGCGACCCCAGTTTCCACGGCCTCAGCTCCCCAGGGCGCCACAGCAGCAGCAGCAGTACCAGCAGCCCCCGCAGGGTCAGTTCCAGATGAGTCCAGCTCAGCGCAGCCAGGTGCCACAGCGACCAGCTCAGCGTCCGAGTCCAGCCGGTCCCGCAGCGACAGGACCGAGGTGCTTCCACTGTGGCGAGCCTGGGCACTTTGCCAATGCTTGTCCTCGCAGAGTTCAGGGTGCAGCAGGTCAGGGCAGCACTCAGGGAGTTGGGCAGCCACAGGGTCAGCAGCAGAGGGGCCAGGCTCAGCAGGCTCCAGTCAGAGGCAAGCTCAACCACACCAGCACCGAGACAGCGGAGACAGCTACAGATGTCGTCGTGGGTACGTTTCTGGTCAATTCGACCCCCGCCGTTGTTTTATTTGATTCAGGAGCTTCGCATGCTTTCATTTCTGCTGCTTTTGTAAAGAAGAATATGCTAGCACTAAAGCCTATGATGAGCACCATGGTAGTGAGTTCGCCAGGGGGCGAGCAGCGGGCCACTCTGCGTTGCCCCCATGTTCCCATCATAATAAGCGGGGTAGAGTTCGCGGCAGGTCCGATAGTGCTGGAGACCCTTGGATTTGATATGATCCTGGGTATGAGCTGGATGTCCAAGTATGATGCAGTGATCCGGTGCTCCACGAGGTCCATTCAGCTGACCGCAGAGTCCGGTGACAAAGTGGAGTTCCAGGCAGCCAGTCCCGCAGGTCAGGGCCAAGTATATCAAGTTGAAGGAACGGCGCTAGAAGACATCCGAGTTGTGAGCCAGTTCCCGGATGTGTTCCCCGATGAGTTGCCAGGTATGCCTCCAGTTCGCGATGTTGAATTCGTTATTGAACTAAAACCTTGCACTGCACCTATAGCCAAGAGGCCGTATAGGATGGGAGTAAAGGAGCTGGAGAAGCTCAAGAAGGAGTTGGACGAATTGTTGGCCAAGGGGTACATTCGTCCGGGTTCTTCGCCATGGGGAGCGCCGGTATTATTCGCCGACAAGAAGGATGGTACTCAGAGGCTGTGTATTGATTATCGAGCCATCAATGAAGTGACCATCAAGAACAAGTATCCACTGACGAGGATTGATGATCTGTTCGATCAGCTGCGAGGAGCATGTGTGTTCTCCAAGATTGATCTACGGTCGGGTTATCATCAGATGAGGATTCGGCCGTCAGATATTCCCAAGACCGCTTTCACTACTCGGTATGGGTTGTTTGAGTTCACTGTCATGTCTTTTGGACTGACCAATGCTCCTGCCTATTTCATGTACTTGATGAACAGCGTATTCATGGACTATCTGGATAAGTTCGTGGTGGTATTCATCGACGACATATTGGTCTTCTCCAAGAATGAGGCAGAGCATGAGGAGCACTTGGCATTGGTACTGCAGAGGCTTCGGGAGCATCAGTTGTATGCCAAGCTGAGCAAATGTGAATTCTGGCTGAAGGAAGTGGCATTCTTGGGACACGTGTTGTCCAATGGAGGAGTAGCAGTCGATCCGAAGAAGGTCAGCGATGTATTGAGCTGGAATCCGCCACGGGATGTGAGCGAGATCAGGAGTTTCCTTGGGATGGCCGGTTATTACAGACGGTTCATTGAAGGATTCTCCAGGATTGCCAAGCCGCTGACTGCCTTGCTAGAGAAGAATGCCCCGTTTGTGTGGACAGAGGCATGCCAGGTCAGCTTTGAAGAGTTGAAGAAGAGGTTGACTACAGCCCCAGTGCTTGTGATGCCAGATTTGGCGAAGAGTTTCTCTATCTACTGCGATGCATCCCGTCTTGGACTGGGTTGTGTCCTTATGCAGGAGGGCAGAGTTGTGGCATATGCGTCAAGCAGTTGAGGAAGCATGAGCAGAATTATCCGACGCACGACTTGGAGTTGGCAGCTGTGGTTCATGCACTGAAGATCTGGAGACACTACTTGATTGGGCACAGATGTGACATCTTCACTGATCATAAGAGCCTCAAGTATGTCTTCACACAGACAGATCTGAACATGAGATAGCGCAGATGGTTGGAGTTGATCAAGGATTACGATCTGGAGATCCACTACCACCCAGGGAAGGCCAACTTGGTGGCAGATGCTCTGAGCAGGAGGAGTTATGTGAACAGGATCACTGGTCACTGTCTGCCTGAGGAGCTCAGCCGAGAGTTTGAGAGGATGAGTCTGGGATTCGTTACCAGCGTCACAGAGATGGCAGTAGAGCCCACGCTCGAGCAGGAGATCCGGAGAGGTCAGCTGCAGGATGAGAAGATCAGAGAGATAGTGGAGAATGTTGCTTTGGGCAAGGCCCCGGGATTCCGAGTTGATGGTCAGGGTACTCTATGGCATGGGAAGAGGATATGTGTACCAGACATAGCGCAGATCATTGAGATGATCCTGAGAGAGGCACATGATTTCGATCCACCCAGGCAGCACTAAGATGTACCAGGACATCAAGGAGAGATTCTGGTGGTATGGACTGAAGCGTGATGTGGCGACTCACGTGGCATTGTGCGACACATGTCAGCGAGTGAAGGCAGAGCATCAGAGGCCAGCTGGATTGCTTCAGCCATTGAAGATCCCGGAGTGGAAATGGGAAGAGGTTGGCATGGACTTCATCACTGGGTTGCCACGCACTCAGAAAGGATTCGACTCCATTTGGGTGATTGTTGATCGTCTGACCAAGGTGGCCCACTTTCTGCCAGTGAAGACCACCTATACAGGCGCCAGATTAGCAGAGTTGTACATGGAGCGGATTGTGTGCTTACACGGAGTGCCGAAGAAGATTGTGTCAGATCGTGGTACTCAATTCACCTCGCACTTCTGGCAGAGACGAAGCTGCATTTCAGTTCAGCTTATCACCCTCAGACAGATGGTCAGACAGAGCGGACCAACCAGATACTAGAGGATATGTTGAGGGCTTGTGCATTGCAGTATGGAGTCAGCTGGGATAAGAGTTTGCCGTATGCAGAGTTCTCGTACAACAACAGCTATCAGAAGAGCTTGCAGATGGCACCATTCGAGGCACTGTATGGCAGGAAGTGCTGGACACCATTGTTCTGGGATCAGACAGGAGAGAGTCAGGTTTTTGGCCCAGAGATACTCAGAGATGCAGAGCGACAGGTACAGGTGATCAGGCAGAACCTGAAGGCGGCCCAGTCTAGACAGAAGAGCTATGCTGATGTCAGACGGAGGGATCTCAGCTTCAAGGTTGATGACTTTGTGTACCTGAAGGTGTCACCCATGAGAGGTGTGAAACGGTTCAATGTCAAGGGCAAGCTGGCGCCTCGTTTCATTGGACCCTTCAAGATACTGGAACGGATGGGCGAAGTGGCATACTAGAGTTACCTGAGAAACTGGCCGGAGTACACGATGTGTTCCATGTGTCTCAGCTGAAGAAATGTTTGCGGGTACCTGAGGAGTCTGAGAAGGTGATCCCGATGGAAGGGCTGAATGTGCAAGAGGATCTCACCTATGAGGAGCATCCCGTCAAGATTCTGGAGGAGTCTGAGAGGGTGACAAGAAACAGGGTCATCCGGATGTGCAGGGTTCAGTGGAGCCGATGTACAGAGGACGAAGCGACTTGGGAAAGAGAAGAAGATCTCAAAGCCGCTTATCCACAACTCTTCACATCCACATCCGAATCTCGAGGACGAGATTCACCCTAAGGGGGGTAGGTTTGTAACACCCACAATTTAAAATTTTTAGCATTTAATTAAATTATTTATTGCTTGTTCATATTTAATATAGCCTGAGTAATAATTTTCTAAAATTAAAATCAAATATAAGGTATAGAAACATTTATTGTTGCATTCATGCCGCTGCATTGCTTTTGTAATGCTTGTGATTCAAACGAGAATTTAAATTTATTTAAATTCAAATTTGAATCACTTTGTTTGGAGCCCA
>OAMR01000286.1:541162-552589 GCA_900205405.1 Echinochloa crus-galli | reverse complement strand
CGAGCTCGCGCAGCGCCGCCGCCGCCGTCAGGCCGCTCCAGCGCCGCGCCACCCCGGCCGTCACCCCCAACCCGATCGCGAGAAGCGCCGCCGGCCATCGTCCGCTGCCCGCCGTCGTCCAGCTGTGCCAAGCCTTCACCGGCCAATTCCGAGCGCCTGCATCTCTGCCAGAAGGTAACAACACTCCGCCCCCTGTCAATTTTAGATCCCGAGCACCGTGGCCGTGTCCCCCACGCCCGGCCGTCGCACCTCGCCGCCAGTCGCCATGGAGCACCACCCACCCGGACTTCCCCCTCGACTTGAACCCCCGCATCACACTCGCCACACACCCCTGGTGCTCCAGCGCCAAGAATCAGAGCCCAAAGCCACCCAGAACCGAGCTCCCCGCACCTCACCGACGCTCACCGCCGCCGCCAGTCGCCGTCCGGCCGTCCCGCCGGCCAGGGGTCGACTTGTTCACCCTGGAACGGTTCGCCATCCTCTCCCGAGCTTGTAGGACCAGATCTTGTCGAAATCCGATCTTCCCAGCGCGAGATATCCGCTATTCCGTCGAACTTCCGCCGCCGGCCGAGCAACGCCGCCGCGTTCCGTTCTTCCCCGGCGAGCTCCTCGCCGTCGGCCGTCTGATCGTCGATCAACGGCCACGATTAGATCCAGCCATACCCCTTCGTTATTTAAATCCGAGCCGTCCAGATCAGATCCAGCGGCTGCCACGCGTCCGACCAAGTCAGCGTTGGAGTTTTTGCAAAAGAGCCCCTGCAAGATCTGAAATCAACCCGCAGTCCACCGCAGTTCAAAAATAATTCCATATAGGTCCTGTTTTATTCATTTAGGCCCCTGAGCTCTTTAAAAATAGAACCCGCAGTCCAGCCTCGGTAGTTTTACGCGTTAGCCCTCGCGTTTTTATACATAATTACATATAGGTCCTCGGTTTCTCACGAATAGGTCCCCAGAAACTTTAATTCTTTGCCAGCAAGTCCCTGAACCTTAGAAACGCTGTAGTTTTCACGTTTTAGCTCCGATTAGCGTGATTCTTGCGCTCATGTGTTCGTAGCGACGCGTAGAATATTTCTAGCTCCTGCTTTTGTACTGTTTTCATTGTTTGGTGTACTGTTCTAATAGATTACTCTTATTTGCATGATATGATTGCGAGGAAGGCAAGTACTAGCACGGATATTCCTTGTACCTATCACATCATTAATTCACTGTTCAATTCATTTGCATGTGTCTAAATTTGATTACCATTAAGGTTGTACCTAGCATTTATTTTCCTGTCCTTGTATTCCTATGGGTTATTTGCATATGGGTAGTACACTGCTAGGCGCTACAACTTTTATTCGCTTAATTGTTAATCTTGATTAATGGTCCACTTGAATTAAATGTAAAACTTGCTTTTTAGCAACTTGGATCAGGGAGCTGGGGCTTGTGTGTTTTGCCTGGCCCCAGTGTCTCTCCCTAAGGACTGGTTCGTAAAAGCGGCAACCTGGGAGCCTGTCGCCGCCGCCGGAACTATAATGGCTCTGGTCTTGGTTGAGTAGCTTGTACGTCTCTAGCTTGGCAGTGGTTACCGTGTGGCCTCCGGCGTTGGTGGAGGTACGGTGCTGGGTGTTTCCCGATTCCACCGAGGGCGGATGTTCCGTCGGCTATGCCCCCGTGAGGCACAGTCCCGTGTGGGAGCACCCGCTCAACGGGTTCGCCTGTTCGGCGGGAGCTCCGCACGTTGCGCTTTTACCTTTCCTGCTGGCCGTCGTGCCGCGCGTTGGACGCTATCGACCCCCTCACGGTGGATTCCGTGGGCGTACGTCGATCTCGGTGCCTAAGTTCTCATCACCGTATATTACTCCAGCGGCTACTGACTTGTTAGGGTGTCTAGTGAAAGCCTCGTAGCGTCCCTATGCCGTCACACCTTGGAAGTGTAGATGGGCGTGGTTGGGTGCAAAGTTCTTCTGAACTTTTATCTGGTGTGATTGGTTACCCTCTATGTTTGAGGGCGAAACCTCTGCAGAGTGTACGATCTATCATGATAGCCCGGCTCAGGGTCACGAGCGGCCTGGATCTTTTTTACGATTAGAAGATGACATTTAATACTGTTTAATGACCACTTTCATTAATTAAATAATGTGGAATACAACTGGGATTCATCTAAGGTAGTAATTATGACTAAAATGAATCAACTAAAAGTGCTAATGCAGTTAAGCCAGCGTCAAGCCTCTTTTGCCTCATCCCCCGTGCTGTACTTGCTAAGTAACTCTGTTACTTACACTTGTTGTATTATTCATTTTTGGGCAAAATCCCGGACGGGTAACAGATTGGAGTCAGGCTGACTACGAGGTGGAGTTTCCGGAGGATCTGCCGTACTTCTGAGCTCGCGTTCTCCCAGTCAGAGTCCCTGTGGGATTGCGGCCACGCTAGAGAGATGTATTAGACTTCCGCTATCCATGTATTTATTTTTGAAGCACTCTGATGTAAACGCTACGTTTGATGAGTTAAATAAAGCATTGTACTCTGATTTTTACCATACTTGTTCGCTATATGTGTCTGTGGACATCCTGGACATACATATGGCCACAGTCGGGTTTCGGTGTAAACCCGGTGTGACAGTGACAAATAGTATGACAAATCAATTCAGTCAACATGACCCATACAAAATGCATGGTTAACCAATTGATTTTCAGAAAGTGCTGGCACTAAGCTACTACCTAGTGTCTGATGCATGTGTCTACTACAACCATGATGTACAGATAAAACCATTGACTGTTGCGTACACAGTTTGGCAGGTAGGAACCTCCCTGCCATTGATTCTCAAGTGGGAAACTTGAACTGAAGATTACTAATATTTCAACCAACCATCAAGGGGATGCTACACCAAGCTTAACATGTGGTCCATTTAATAGCAAGAGTAGACATTTTCAGCTTCGCTTTGGTCACTGAATTTTGAAGTTAAAAGACAGCACAAGCTCAAGCACCGGATAGTGGTCTGCACTAAAGACAGGACGAGCACCAAAGTTTGTGAAAGTTAATAAAATCTCAATCATAGTTTTACCTAGAATCTATGCTGCATGGTACCAGAATCAGTACATATAATAGATGGAATTGCTATGCAGCATGAGTCTATCTAAACTCAAATGAATCAATCTGGACTTTCAGTGAGGAACAACAATCCCAAAATATTTCAGATCAATCAGAGGCTGCATCTTAGATTCCTGATGCAAGATCCAATATGGCTGATCAACATGGACGTACGGTGACCAAATAATCCCAGTTCAAAGGGCACCAATGATAGATTGAACGGGTTACCTCTGGATCTCGCCGCTGGCTTGGATGGCACAGTCAGGGTGGAGGCGGAGGCCGGAACAGCACGTCGTGCCGCCGTGGATTGGCCTGCGGTCGACGTCGGGTCTCCGTTGGCGGGGCACGAGCCCGGGGCGGCGGCGGCCGCGGGCGAGGGGACTCGGCGCAGGCGAGGGGCGGCCGCGGGGACTCGGCGCAGGCAGGTCGAGATGGGCGGCGGCGGCGGTTGTTGGGAGGCAATGGCAGCTCGAGGGACGGCGACGGGCTTGCAGCGAGGGGCGGCGGTGGGGGCTCGGTGCAGGCGAGGGGCGTCGGATCGGGAGGTGGGAGACGGTGGGGGAGGCGCGCGGTTGGATCGCGAAAAATCAAAGGTGGGCAGCGCGAGGGAGAAGCGGTAGTCGTGGGCAGAATCGAAGGTGGGCCGTAGGAGGGGACGAGCGGCGGGCGCGCGGTCGTCCCCACGGTCGTCGTGGGAAAAAAGTAGGACCAATTTTTGGTCTCCAATTCGTTCTTTTTAGGGGGAGAGATGGTATTTTTCAAAATGGTATACTTCATGGTACTTTTATTCATGCTAGCTAGATAATATTGTATCAAATAGCCACACAATGGTATACACAATTACATTTGTAGTTGATCTTAGACTCCATACAAAGCATTAAACATCTTACAAACGACCTCTCTGTCTGTGAGTTGTATGAGCTGTCTGTACATATGTGTATGCTGAGTTCGAGATTCTGCAGACGGCTAGGGCTGTATATGCCCTTAGTAAAGTGAACGTCTCTAGTACATATATAAATGTGCATGCATGGCTACTGAAAAAAGTAAAAAAAATTCAGGGCCTTTAGCACCGGGCGTAGACACCAACCGGTACTAAATGGCCTACCATAGAACCGGTGCTAAATGCCCCCTTACCTGTTAAAGGGCTTTTTCAACCGGTGCAAATGTCGACTTTTTCCGTAGTGTATATTAACTTCTTATAATCCGTTATGTCCTATTGACAAGCGGCTCGAAACCCGTGACCATGCATATTCTCATGCAACACTTTTTCTATTTCGCTCTTTAATTAATTGTTTGCCTTTCAAAAGAAAAATAATTTTTCTTTTCTTGTCTAATACTTGTCTGTTTCTACAACCACCCGTATCAAGACAATAGTCAAGGATAGTCCTATCAACTTACCTACGGTCAGTTCGCTCTAATTCAAATATAGTACCGAATCAAGGACATCTTTATCTCCATGATGCGATCGAGCGGTGGTAAAAAAAGAAGAGACACCACTTATTGACCACATTTTTATAAAACAACCACGATGAGAGTGATATCTTGATGTCCAAGCCCTACGTGCAAATAAACTTAGCTTGTTAGACAATTGATCAGATCTACCCAACGCTTTGTGTGCTTACATATAAAAAACAGTGAAATTGCTATTTTTACAGTAGCAACGCATGTGTATTCTGTAGTAACAGTATTTTGTGTACCCCCACTGCTATGCACGGCAGATTAAATTCATGCCCAGCCGGTGGCAGAAAATTTGTCGAAATCGAGTGACCGCTAATAGTTAGCAAATGTTGTTTTGTGAATTGTAAATCATAAGGGCAGTCTCAACCCTCTAACTAGAATGGTTTTCGCAACATTAAATATGGTGACACATAGGACTTTTAGCTTATGTGGCACTATATTAAATAGGAAAGAGGAAAAAATAGCAACACATTAGGTCTCATGCAAGACCCAGTTTCTACATGAGAACTTGCACGGGACAGTACCGAGTTTGGGTTGGAAGATGATATTGTCTTGATTATAGATAAAAAATAAATACGGTTAGTGGACAGGAGAGATGATGACTTTTTTTAAGACAAGATGATGAATTTATTGAGGACCCACACTAAGAAATTATTGATTGAAGAACATAATGTTTAAAGTAATGTCTTGCTAACATGACATCATGAACATTATGAGTTGAGAGTGCCCTAAGGAAATTACAAACAATAAGGAAACCACGGAACGAGGGAAGTCGCATGGGACGAGCGCACATGGCTGTCCAAAGCCAAATGAGAACTACTATTAGGATAAGCTGTAGGCCTGCAGCCTTCAGAGCGCAAGCATAAAGGATCTAATAGCTGTTTCAATATCCTAGATTTAGTACTCTGTCAAGTTATATATAGATATATATATACACACACATTGCAGGATTACAGAAATGGGTCGTGGATGACAGGAGTAATGCATTGCATGTTATTGTTCCAGCTAGTGTGTTGAGCCGTCTCATTACCAGCAACAATTTGAGCAATACAATAGAGGCCCCACCGCAAACAACTAATTAAAGATAGATTAGGGGGAGGCGCGTGAGAGCACATGGACGTTCAAAAACAGACAAGAACTACTAACAGTAGTACTGTAGCAAAAATAGTCTCATAAGGCCACTGTTTATAATTTTCGGCCCGCTCGGATCGGAAATGCTGGGCATGCAGCTGCAGCAGCCACAAGTCAACAAGCACCCTATGCAGTGTGTCTTCTTACGATAAACTTGCAGCCGTGGAGCCGCTGACGCAGCAATCACCTCCGAGAAGGGCTTGTATGTTTGATGAGTACTTTCTCTATCCAAATTTATATGTCGTTTTAGCTTTTCTAGATAAATGGATTTTATTATATATTTAAGATATATGCTATATCTTGATAAATAATAAAAACTAAAATATAGTAAAAATCCAAACAAACTATAATTTAAAATAAAGGGAGTATGGGCAAGATTTTGAAGCAAATAAAATAGAGAGAGTCGAGAAGTTTGTACATGCACCGTATGAGACAATGACAAGATGCAGTAACCGGACAATACGCTGAAGCAGCATTGCGAAGAATGTCTCTAACAAGATCCAATCTAACTGTGTTAACGTTTTTTTAGAAAAGGGAATATGTATCAATATTTCAATCCCTGTATGGATCAATACATATAGTTGTTCATTATTACAGTGTTGCACATAAAGTTACAACAAAAACAAAACGTGCTTAAAACAACCTTCAGTCTAATTTCAAGAGCACAAAAGTCTATTAATGAAGCGCCATCCATATGAAGCAAAGATTTCCATCTCTAATGACTCAAGCACACCACATCCCACAGTTTATTCGGGGCCTTTCTCCTCCTTTTGCAGCAGGGTCCAAAAGCGAATCCAATGTGTTCCTCTGAAAACCATCTTCATAGAAGAGAAAACACGTGTATGGTTAAAAGATCTCATCATTTCGGCTGAACCAAATTGACCAGCAAATAGCACATGCCCCCACCAAGGGTTGATGCTTTAGTTTCCTTCTACTCCTTGTAACCAGTTTGTAATTATGTGGTTTACATTTAAAGGAGGAGGAGGAAGAAACGAAACTTGCACTGGCCTCCAAATAAACTTAGCATTTTGGCAATAAAAAAAGACGTTATATTGACTCATTTAAGTTACAAAAGCAACATTTAATACTTCCTTTCCATAGCCTCTTTGCTAAATTATCCTTGGTTACAGTTATTCCTCTTAATCTTGAGAAGAATCAAACTATTAACGTTGGTTGATGCTTCTAATAAACAACGACCCCATTGGCATTATATATACCATCGCATTTTTTACGATAACTGCTAGTGCCTAATCCGACGATACTTAAGGTGATTTCTACTTACACTTGCACACCGTCGATTACAAAACTATAAGGTAATTAATACACTAAGTAGAGAGGTAGACTTTAATTTTCATTCAAGATATTAGTCCCAGATTTTATTAGACCCGAGACTAATGCAGTTAAAAGTTTAAGGGGTGTCGGGACCATTAGTCTCCCAATTGGAGTCTCGGGACTAAATGGTCTCAGGCATTAATCCTGGTTGAATCCACCAACCGAGATTAATATAGACCCTCTTTCAGTTCTGGTTGGAGCCACAAACCAGGACTAAATACCCATACATGTTAATTCAAAAAGAAAACACCATGCCCATGATCATATGTGCTATGGGAGACAAGTAAGAGGTTGTGGGTTTGAATCTCATGGGCTGCAATATTTTTTTGGTTCTACACGACTTTGGTCTCAGTTCCCTCGCATGAGACTAAAGGTCATTTTTCTGGGGCACTTCACGCCCAAAAGTCCCCAGCTGTGCCACGGTAGTTAGAAATTTTAGTGTTTGGAGAGAAAGAATCTGCTTTATGGTTGCAAAAGGTTACAGAACTAAAGTTGGTGCATGCACACATTTGCAAAAGTTTGGAAGAGAAGTAATTTTTTTATTCCGAGGTAGAAAACAATAATATATGTGACAAGTTGTAGTTATTATAGCTAGACGGCAGCTTTGGCTAGTCCTAATCTACTCCTATATATTCATAAGTTGTCTCCTCTCTCCCAAATCCGCCGTAAGCTTGTGAATACAGCTTGCAACCAGCACAGCGCAAAGGCTTCCACTGATCTCCATCGGCGGCGGCATTGGGTGGCTTCTGAAATCATGTATGAGCCCTGGAGCTAGTGCATTCCATGCAAATATTTCTGCGGCATCAGATCTGCACCTCATGAACTTTGCATTATTGATCATGTCCTTAAACAGATCAATGACGATTAATTGTTTTGCCACTACAGTTGCTGCAGACTTGCAGATCCCAAGAGGTCTTCGTTGGAAAGGGTGGACTCGGTCATTCGGACTCAAAAGAGTGTATTATTCAAGATTGATGAATATGGACTAAATCCAAAGTCTACAGATTTCCCCCTTTGTCCGAGCTGCGAGCGGTGACAAAGCTACAACATTTGGCTTCGTTGTCCAGGTACGTTTCTAATTCTCTATTTTTCTGGAGATTTTGCACATTTGCGCATCAAATATGAGTTCTGCACATGATATTAAGTCTAGAAAGGAAAACTTCAATAGCAAATAAAAAGCACAGGAATTGACCTCTCCATCAAAACTATTTGAATAAATACTTAAAACTATGTTGTATATATGATGCTTTATTTTATCATGTATTTATGTTCCGTACCAAATAGCCTGATGATAGAAAAAGAGTTTGGGCATATAGAAAACAATGTCAATAAAAAAACCATTTATCTATAAATGTATTTGCATGTAAAAACCCATCAAATTATTAGCATAAAAAAGCTAGCTACCCGCCTTGTTTATGCGGGCCACCTTGCCTAACAGGTTGGATCTCGATATTGCTTACAGAAAAGGACCAGCCAGTTGCACCAGAATCACACTACATACCTGTGGCTAGTTTCGTTCTCTGCTCCGATCAAAATTTTGATATAGACAGATTTAAATAATGCAAGTAGCCTGATTGAACGGAAAACAAAATAAGAAACAAGCGAGCGAGCATGGCACAGGAGGCAGCCACGGCCTCGGCTGAAGCACCAGCACCGGGGTCAGATCCAAGGAGAACAATACTCGAAGTTGAAGTGTTCGTGGCAGGAGCAACCACCCTGTTGATTTTGCAGCTCATCTTTGGTCTCTGCAGGCGGCGATCAAGCAGCATATGGATTCAAGGTGCTGTGTGGCTCGCTTACACACACTGTCCATCCCTCTTGTCACCTACACGTTCGGCCTGATGCAATCGTCTCAGGCGAAGAGCGAGCTGTATCCCGTCTGGGCCATCTACTTGTTCCTAGTTGCCGGGTGCTTCATCTCCGTCACGGCCTATGATCTTGATGAGACCAAGCAGTGGAAGAAGCAACTCTTTGAGCTGAATCAGCAGATCTTCTACTCGGACCTGATCTTTCAGCTGCTATACCCAAGGCACCTTTCTGTCCTCACGGAGTTTATGTGGCCTTCAAAGATCGAGCTCCCAGATTATTGCCCCTTCCTGGTCTTGATCATCACGCTCGCTAATTTGTTCAGGGTTGTTGCCTGCTGGATGGCTACCTTCTCTGATCCCAGCAAAGTAGTCGCTGACTACATGAGGGAACAGATCGATTCAAGAGGCCTTCAGATGCAGCAGGGATCCGGCTCCGACGACCCTATCAGGATTGAAGGCGGCAGGTACCTTGTTCGATGGCACTGTTACTTCCTCAACACTCATGGTGCCAAAGCCAATAATTACAGAAACATGCTAGAGCCAGAGGATATCCTCACCGTGGACAACATCTGGGAGGGCTGGAAGGACAGGCTGTTCGGATCAACTGGTGCCTTACGGCCAAAAGACGTGTGCCTTTCATTTGCATTGTTTCACCTGCTGAAGCGCCGATACCATGGGATCAATTGTTATGAGGCCGGTAGACCGGAAACTCGTAACTTTGTACTCAACGGGCTCCTGGCGTCAGAGGATGGCAAAAGAGCATTCAGGATCATCGAGGCAGAGCTGGGCTTCCTGCACGATTTCTTGTTCACCAAGTATGCAACTATCTTTGAGAGCGAGATCTTCTTCTTTGGTATGTTGGTTATGAGGACCATACTCATTGCCATTCTTGGAGTATTTGTGCACCGGAACATTTTTAGAATCAGGACACCGGACCAAATCATTCGAGTGGAAGCTGTGCAGCAAGTTGATATCATGATCACAATTGCTATTCTGGGGGCACTCCTCGCTGTGGAAATAGTGCAGACCATCCTCTATTTGGCATCAGACTGGGCCTTGGTATCCCTGGCATGCTGTTACGTGAGGAAAGGACCGTGCCGAGCCTTCATATACTCTCTTCTTCATAAGCCTATCTACATGCTTAGAAAGCTAGGCTTATTCAAGTATTGGCAGGACAAGATCGGGCAGTACTCAGTGATTGAAAGGAGCCGAATGAATAAATCTTTGCCACCACCGTGCAAACCGAAAGTAAGTGGGTTTGTCTTCTTCATTATCGCCAAATTTCAAATGCTAGCGAATGAAATTACATTGAAGGTTTTGACATGCCAATACTGCCGTTGCATCGTGGAGGATGTGAGGTTGCCTGATGCCGTGAAGCGTGAGATTGCTTCATCCCTCAAGTCCACTGCTCATGGTCCTCTGACCAGCGGAGAAGCGTCGCTGCAGCGTAATGGAGTGTTCAGACAATTTGGTTGGACATTCGGCAAGAGGGACTGTGACCTGGCAGAAATCATGTTGATATGGCTCATCGCGACCGACTACTGTGAAATTCCAATCGGGCACGCAGAAGCAGCGGAGACTACGGGCCTCAACACTAGGTCTGGCCATGGTGCACTCAGGCACTACCGTCAGGTTGCAACCAGCTTATCCAGGTACTCTGCGTACTTGATGAAGTCTGTGCCGGAACTGCTCCCCGGCAACCCTGCAGATACCAGCTTCACGTTTGACAAGGTGATGCAGCAAGTAACAGAAACGCTGTACCCAGGCAAAATTTTCCGCAGGCGCAAGATGGCAAACAGACGCATGCTGCTGGAAAGCTTTCGGCGCCTTAGGATCATCAGAGCAGGAGGACACCATCTTCTTCAAAGGATTGAAGCTTGGGAAGGAGCTTGAGGACGGCATAGACAACGCGGAGCTCCGTTGGAAGGTGATGGCCGAGTTCTGGGCGGAGATTTTCCTCTACGTTGCACCATCCGACAATGTCAGAGGGCACGTCGAGCACCTCGCCAATGGTGGAGAGTTCATAACCCACATCTGGGCTCTCCTCTTCCATGCAGGCATCCTCACCCGGCCTCCCAGGCAGCAGAGACTGATTAATGGCAAGCGGAAGCGGCTTTCTTCCGATTGAAGAAGATAGTAGTGGTACTCAGGATAGTGCCGGTATCATATTATAGTTTGTGGATTGTTGTGTGAATGTGTGGTGTGTGTGCTTGGCTGCTTGTTGTATGTGTGTGATATCGCCGCGATAGTGGAGGCTGTAGTGGTGTGCATCTTCTGTTATAAACGCGCAGCCGGATTCGGCCTAGGCCCGGGTACCTACGGGCCAGCGCGACATGAAGCTCAGGTCCAACGGAGCTACAACCAACAATGCTTAGGCCTAACTCAATCCAAAAGACTAGCCTGATAGGTGAGGACTGCCCTCGCCTTATATGTTGTGCTCACCCATCATCAATTTCCGATGTGGGACTAAACCTAACAATCTCCCCGTCACACATCGACCCAACTCTTCCATTAGAAGAGGCTATCAACAGGTCCAGAGTTTAAATTCTCCAGTGGAGACACCTGGAGACTTTCACGGGCTCCCCCGTCATAAATGTGACAATGAGATTTTCTTTGGTTCCTCGACCTT
>OAMR01000286.1:496892-536595 GCA_900205405.1 Echinochloa crus-galli | reverse complement strand
TTCCTCTCTTGTGACCGGGAACTAAACAGGGCCCATGTCATCCTGTTCGTTTGGATTGTTTCCAGCGAGCCAACAGTGTTTTTCTCTCAGCGAAAACCAGCGCCAGCCACCAGCCACCAGCCAAACGAACAGGGCGGCTATTATCCTGATGACAACCATGGCAGTTGCAGTACATCTACAACCAGAGAAGAACTAGTAGTTCGTAGCTTTTTTATGTTTTTTATTAAGAACAAAAAAGGCATCGAGTAGTTCGTAGCTAAGAACTAGTAGTACATCTACAACCAGAGAAGAAGGGTTGTTCTGGTTTCTCGGAGTTAAATTAAACTCCATGCGAAGGATAAGAAACACAACAGCTCAACCTACAACACAACAACCCTTGGCGGCGCTTCACCGTACCGGCGGCATTGTCTAATTTGTTATAAACGCGCAGCCGGATTCGGCCTAGGCCCGGGTACCTACGGGCCAGCGCGACATGAAGCCCAGGTCCAACGGAGCTATAACCAACAATGCTTAGGCCTAACTCAACCCAAAAGACTAGCCTGATAGGTGAGGACTGCCCTCGCCTTATATATTGTGCTCCCCTATCATCAATTTCCGATGTGGGACTAAACTTAACATCTTCTCGATCTGAGTTTAATCCATTCAGTTGTTGCTTTGGACTGTTCACTTATGTCAACTGGATTTTTGCCTTTGAACTGTAAATTTTTTGCCGAGGCTGATAAATAATCAACGTAGCAAATCGAGCTCTTCTTCCTAGCTATATGTGCAAAACTCAAATTTCAGCAGTCGTCGCAAAAAGCTCAAGCCTGATCTCTCCTCTCCTTGAAGATGTCTTTTACGAGTACGTATCGTGTCTGTATGTGCCTATGTGGCTTGTCGTCAGTCGTGGTTTCTTGCTGTCCGTAGTGTGGTACTGTGGTGTCTTTTGGTCTCGAGACGTGATCCGTAATTCCGTAGCAGCGGCGGAAAAGGAACATGACGAGGAAGCTCCTACTAAATATATTAAGATCCAAAACAAAGGTTTATTTACAAAGCCAGGAAAAGGTAGCTTGCTTGTATAAATGAATTTGTTCGAGAGTTATCAATAGAAAAGATTGTATTGCAAAATTCCAAGGGCCATAAATGTAAATAAACCATGTCGCCGTCATCTCTTTCATAGTTCTCTCATCCACCATTATTCGACCCCTCCCAAAATTGACTAGCTCTTTGACCACTAAAATAATCGATTTCCAGTCGGAGCTACATACATGGGCAGCCCCGCGGACACTGCATCCTGCAGTTCACGGCCGCCAGCGGACGAGGCATTCCGATGGGCGCGGCAATCGGCGCGGGGTCGCATTGCGGCCATGGCGTCAAATCTAGACGGGGAGGGCCATGGCACCCGTCGGCGGAGCTGAGGCATGGCGCGGCCAGCGGCGGGCGGGAAGTGTGGCACCGGCGGCGGCCGGCAAAAGGCTTAACATAGGCAGCAGGTTAATTGATTTTGCACTCGATCTGGATGGGCCGGATGGCATATCGATCTTCATACAGCGGGTGTCGGTGCTGTTGCTTTTGACCGTGAGCACAGCGGTTGCCGTCGTCTCACCAAACGACGGCTTGGTTCTCTCTCATCAAGTCATCATTAACCAGAAAGGTGATCCGCGTAAACAGTTTTTTTATGTTAATAACTTGGTTGGTTTTAACATACTAATATATTTTTCTGAATGGGCTTTTCATTGACATTGTTTTTCTTGGCCTAAACTCTTTTTTTATCGTCAGACTATTTGGCACGCAACATAAATCCACGATAAAATAAAGCATCATGTATACAACATAGTTTTTAGTATTTATTCAAGTACTATAACTTTGTATTGTCTTATAACATAAATTTACGTCACAGATTTTCACATATGACGATAAATTATTTTTTATGTTTTACACCTATGTAGAGCTTACTTATAGTAACGTACTAATAATCACAACTACTATGTCTATCCCTACTTCTAACGCTCATTTATTTTGTTCCCAAGTTTCTAGTCATTTTCTTTTGGTTCCCTGCTTCACCACATAATGGTGAAATTGAGCCGAATAATAGTGGACGATGAAAATTTCTCTTCTCCTCACAATAGAAACAATCTTAACTCCAAACTTGAATACAAATTTTATATAATTTTGATTGATGCTCAATATTTTTCTGAAATCGACTTTGGCATGTATATATCTCCCTAGCATTCACTACTTTTCGTTCTGAAAAAATGTACAACAAATTTGCCACCCACTTATGGTCAATAAAACACATCCTTACAATTTGGAGAAGAAATAATGTTGTTGCCATCGACTGCTCCTCGATGGGCAAGAATTGTTAATTATGGGACATTTTTCTTTATTGCATAGCATCTTTAGCAACTATTCACTTCACCGTAGGCACAAAGCTGCTCTCTTACATCTCTATCTTCTCTCAGCCAGCTTTCTAGAATCCAAAATATGCACAACATTACGATAGTTAGAGCCAATACATCAACAACGGAAATAATTTTTAGTTTTTGCACCTTCTATGGCAACGTAGTGCCGCCGCAAATTTGAATATTTGATGGCACACCCATGTTGATGCTATGCCATTTATTTTTTATTTTTATAAAAGGAAAGGATGCATAATTAGAATCCCAACTCTTATGTAAACACAAACTCTTATGTTATGGTTATATTATTTGGTTGTTGGTTTTAGATATTAACTCTTCAATAATCTAGACCGTTAGATCATCAATAAATCCAATGATGTTATATGTATTTTTTCTTTTTTTGTTAAGTAATTTCTAAACCTCTTGACGAATATGGTGGCTTATTTATATAATTTTTGACAATGATACTAAGATAATAGATACAAAAATTGTAGAATTAAAGGTTGGAAAACACTCTATAAGATGTAAATTTTGGCCTTTTAATATGATAATTAATTGTAAAATTAGAGACCACGAACACGTAGAGCTAATCGAATACATTCCGTTTGACTATTCACATGAGTTGTTTGAAGTTTAAATAATGGAGCTACATTTATCCCTCAAACGTGCGCCCCCTCCCTTACTCTCTCTACTCCACGCTGCCCCTACCTCTCCCTCTCCTTCACGCCTCATCCTCTGCTGGGTCCCAGTCGCCGCCCCTGCTCCGCGCATATCTTGGTCGAAGCCTGCGGCATGTGGCCGAGCGACGGCGGCTTTGACAAACAGCGTGAGTGACAGAGCGGCCAGCAGTGGGCGGCCACGGGGCGGACAGCATGGCGCGCGGTTCCCCGGTGGTGCATTAATCCTCGCGATGGTGGGGCGACCAACAGTGGGGGCGTCGAGCGGGCGGCCGCGCGGCTCACCTCGAATGAGCGCTGCGGCGGCTTCTCCATGCAGCAGCCGCTGGCAGTTCCTATACCTCCTCGTCCACATTGTTCATTTGCTTGGGCAGGGCGATGGCAACGGAAGGGTGCATGGGCGAGGCGCACGACGGAGATCTTGCAAAGGCGTAGGAGCAGGGTCTCGTGACTAACATCGCTGCGGCGGCAAAAGGGTGTGAGTGTTACGGCACGGTGTATAGCGTTTCCTGTTTCTCACGCTGGGATGGGAATAGAGGAATCCTGATGGATGTTATTTTACCGTGCCTTTTAGAGGAGACCGGTGCTGCGAAAATTACTCTGCAAGGGTACTGGAGGAGCGGGTGGCGTACCTAGTGCGGATAGCCTTATTAATCATATTCGGTCTAGACTTATTGGGTTGGTGTGGACCGTTAGATCTTTACAAATTTCGATGGAGCATATTTTCTCTTTTTTGGATTAACGAAATAATATGAACCGTTAGATTTTTATAAAAACCGATGGCTTATATTTTCCCTTTTTATTTGGATTAACGAATTAATATGGACCGTTAGATCTTCATAAAATCTGATGGCTTATATTTTTCTTTTTATTTAGATTAACAAATTAATATAGACTGTTAGATCTTCACAAAATCCGACGGTATATATTCTTCTCTTTTATTTGGATTAACAAATTAATATGGACCGTTAGATCTTCATAAAATCCGACGGTATATATTCTTCTTTTTTTGGGATTAACGTGAGAATTTCTTGGTCCTATCCGCGAACGTGGTGACTTCTTTTAACACTCTTATTATAATATAATAGATAACTGTACACGTCGATCAATTTGCCTCCGTGACTGTATATAGACAAATGTTGTCCATGTATTGTATGTACACTAATCAACTTGAACTAAAGGGTCTATATTAATCTGGGATGGTATAACCAACACCAGTGACTAAAACATGTCAAAAAAAAAACACCAGTGACTAAAAAGCCCCGAGATATATAGGTACACTTTGTTTGTTTAATCCACGTTTGGTGTCCGTTGGTAACACTGACTATGTACACCATATAATCCGGGACTAGTATACACCGTACAATTGCTGTCTATGGGTTCGGAGTTCGGACTATGGGGCCCTCCACGTTTTAGTTCAAAACAAAAGCGTCCCATCTAATCTATCTATTATTATATTATAACAATAGTGTTAAAAGAAGCCACCACGTTCGCCGAGAGAATCAAGAAATTTCCACGTTAATCCAAAAAAGAGAAGAATATATACCGTCGGATTTTATGAAGATCTAACGGTCCATATTAATTTGTTAATCCAAATAAAAGAGAAGAATATATACCGTCGGATTTTATGAAGATCTAACGGTCCATATTAATTTGTTAATCCAAATAAAAGAGAAGAATATACACCTTCGGATTTTATAAAGATCTAACGGTCTATATTAATTCCCACATTAATCAAAAAAGAGAAGAATATATACCGTCGGATTTTATGAAGATCTAACGTGCATATTAATTTGTTAATCCAAACGTTCGCCGAGAGGACCAAGAAATTCCCACGTTAATCCAAAAAAGAGAAGAATATATACCGTTGGATTTTATGAAGATCTAACGGACCATATTAATTTGTTAATCCAAATAAAAGAGAAGAATATATACCGTCGGATTTTCTGAAGATCTAACGGTCTATATTAATTCCCACATTATTATTAATCCAAAAAAGAGAAGAATATATACCGTCGGATTTTATGAAGATCTAACGTGCATATTAATTTGTTAATCCAAATAAAAGAGAAGAATATATACCGTCGGATTTTATGAAGATCTAACGGTCTATATTAATTTGTTTAATCCAAATAAAATGAAAAATATAAGCCATCAGATTTTATAAAGATCTAACGGCCCATATCAATTCATTAATCCAAATAAAAAGGGAAAATATAAGCCATCAGGTTTTATGAAGATCTAACGGTCCATATTATTTCGTTAATCCAAACAAGAGAAAATATGCGCCATCGGATTTTATAAAGATCTAAGGGTACATATCAACTCAATAAGAATAGACCGAATATCATTAATAAGGCTATCCGCACTAGGTACGTCACCCGCTCCTGCAGTATCCTTGAAGAGTAATTTTCGCAGCATCGGTCTTCTCTAAAAGACACGGAAAAATAGCATCCATCAGGATTCCTCTATTCCCATCCCAGCGTGAGCAACAGGAAACGCTATACACCGCACCGCAACACTCACGCCCTTTTGCCGCCGCAGCTCCAACTGTCCGCCCCATACTCCTCCGCAGTAAAGATGCCGCGCCAAGGCTCATTCGCCGACGCGACACCCGGCCTCGGGGGTTGGCTGCGAGCCACCCCTGCTCCTCCACTGCAGTAATGTCAGTAGCGAGACCCTGCCCCTCCTCCGCCGCAAGATCTCCGTTGCGCGCCTCGCCCATGCACCCTCCGCAACACACACGCCCTTTTGCCGCCGCAGCTCCAACCGCCTCGTCCCGTACTCCTCCGCAGTGAAGATGCCGCGTCGCGGCTCCTTCGTCGACGCAACATCCGGCCTCGGGGGTTGGCCGCGAGCCACCCCTGCTCCTCCGCTGCCGCAAGATCTCCGTCGCGCCTCGCCCATGCACCCTTCCACTGCAATCGCCCTGCCTAAGCAACTGAACAAATGTGGATGAGGAGGTGTAGGAGCCGCCCGCGGCTGCTACAAGGTGAAGCCGTCGCAGCGCTCAGTCGAGGTGAGCCACGCGGCCGCCCACCCGACGCCCCCTCCATTGGTCGCCCCACCATCGTGAGGATTCATGCGCCGTCGGGGAGCCGCGCGCCATGCTGTCCGCCCCGCAGGCCCCCACTGCTGGCCGCTCTGTCGCTCACGCTGTCCGTCAAATCCGCCGTCGCTCGGCCACACGCCGCAGGCTCCGACCAAGATCCGCGCGTTACAGGGGCTGGGACCCGGCAGAGGGGGATGCGTGAAGGAGAGGGAGAGGGAGGGGCAGCGTGGAAGAGAGACAGTATGGGAGGGGCGCGTGCTGGAGGGATAAATGTAACTCCATTATTTAAACTTCAAATAAATCATGTGAATAGTCAAACAGAATGTATTAGATGAGCTCTACATGTTCGTGGTCTCTAATTGTCCAATTAATTAACATATTAAAAAGGTCAAAATTTACATCTTATAGAGTGTTTGTCGAAGCTTTAATTCTACAATTTTTGTATCTATTATTGTGGGATATGGGTACCCCTGGGCCCACTGTCAGACCAGACTCCGGCGCCCAGGGCCCACACCTGACAGGCTCATGGGCCGACCCCTAGGCGGCCTACAAGGATTCCCCGACTTGGCGGACAAGTTGAAGACTCGGCGGTTAGCTCCCCCGGATATCCAAGGATATTCTGTTGTAACCGACTCGGACTAGAGTCCTGGTCGGAATCAAGTAGGTTTAGATGGAAACCAACTTATAAACCCTAGCCCCGCCAACTCTATATAAGGCGGCCTGGGGCACCCCCACAAACGACACGAGACACCTCATTGTAACCCTAGACGCTCGCCCTAGCTTTCTGAAGCTCGGCCGAGTACCAGCAATACAAGCAACACCAACGACACAGGACGTAGGGTATTATACCTCTGGGTAGCCCGAACCTGTCTAAATCAGTGCCTCATGTGTACCATCAAGTCACGCACTCGACGATCGCTCGCCCCTCCGAACAAATCAACCACTCGGGTACCCTCAGGTGGATTGCCGGTCCTAAGGTCCGACAGTTGGCGCGCCAGGTAGGGGTAGATTGTCGAGTTTTTCAATCCAAAAACACCGATTGGCTTGATGGCAGATCCAGCCGACATCATCTTCCCGGCGAGCATGAGCGGCAGCCCCAAGCATCTTCCGGGCGTCAGCTTCTTCGCCGACTCCAGCGACTCAAGCTCCACCAACGTCAACTTGACGCCGGTTGATTCGACTTCGACAACTCCGGGAACTCCTCCCGATGTGCCTGATCAGCTCATGCAGCAGATCGAGCAACTCAGCGTCCAAGATCGGATCCCAGATCTGCTTCCCCGGCACCGAGTCCCGTATCCCCACGAGATCGTCGATGGGTTGAACCGCATCAATGACACGCTCGTTGATTGCATTGCTATGCCTGAGCAGGTTCTCGGCCGCCCGATGGACAAGTTTCCCTATGGGATGAAGAACGCGGCCGCCGACTACTCTGGTCGGCTCCCGCTCCGTCTATCTCAGATCCAATCTGAGAACCCACCCGAGCCCACCCAGTTTCCGGGCTGTGGTGAATTCTAGGTCCCCACGACCGTGCTCGAGTCCGCCCAGAACTCGGCCGACGATGAAGAAAGCCACACCACGAACCGTGAGGTGTTCGTCTCTAACGACCAGCCTACCCAGGACGATGAGACAACATCCGAGCGGCAGCGTCGCATAGATGCAAATGCAGAGCGAGCTCAATGCCGTGCGGATGAAGAAGCAAATCACGACCACGAACGCGAAGAAGACCACCTGGACCCCTTGGACCCGCGTAACCTAGATCGCGAGTTCGAGAAGGCCAGGGCCGACTACTCACACCATCTGCTGCCATGGCAGCATGCATGCCGAGGTAGAACACATGGCGGCGACCCCAGAGGCCGCCCGATTGAAGGCTCGGCTCGCCGTCGCTCAGCGGCTCCACCAGCAAGACAGGCAGGCCAGATCAAGATCTGGTCGGTCACGCTCGACTAGACCCAACTCCGGCAGGACCGGGTTCAGCAGATCTGATCGAGACAGGCATCCAGCCAGATCCCCAACTCTGGGGGTCATTCATGAGGAAGTCGACCAGGAGCACACGGCCGACAACCATCCAGACGAGTCTGAGGGCAGGCACCCTCGGAACAGGAGAGGCAGCGGTGACAGACGTCGCGACGACCGCCGACCAATCGGCGACCTCCGTGATCGGCTCCACAGGCCGGACCGAGATATGCGAGGCGTGCTCAACGACCGCCACCGCGAGCGCGACGCAGCCGAGTCGGAGCGCTGCGAGCGGTACGATGAAGACCACGGCCGACCCGGCCGCAGGCACAACCGCCCCGAGTACTCCGACGACGACGACCGTATCATTGTAAAAAAATATATAAAATAAGCTACCATATTCGCCAAGAGGTTTATAAATTACTTAATAAAAAAAGAAAAAAATACATATAACGTCATTGGATTTATTGATGATCTAACGGTCTACATTATTAAAGAGTTAATATCTAAAACCAATGACCAAATAATATAACCATAACATAAGAGTTTGTGTTTACATAAGAGTTAGGTTTTTAATTATGCATCCTTTCCTTTTATAAAAATAAAAAAATAGCATAGAATTAACATGGGTGTGCCATCAAATAATCAAATTTGCAGCAGCACTACATTACCAAAGAAGGTGCAAAAACTAAAAATTATTTCCGCTGTTGATGCATTGGCTCTAACTATCATAATGTTGTGCATATTTTGGACTCAAGAAAGAGGCTAAGAGAAGATAGAGATGTAAGACAACAGCTTTGTGCCTGCGGTGAAGTGAATAGCTGCTAAAGTTGCTATGCAATAAAGAAAAACGTCCCACAATTAACAATTCTTGCCCATCGAGGAGCAGTCAACGGCAACAACATTATTTCTTCTCCAAATTGTAAGGATGTGTTTTATGCTCATCAATAAGTGGGTGGCAAATTTGTTGTGTGTTTTGTCAAAAAGAAAAATAGTGAATACTGGGGAGACATATACATGCCAAAGTTGATTTCAGAAAAATATTGAGCATCAATCAAAATTATATAAAATTTGTATTCAAATTTGGAGTTAAGATTGTTTCTGTTGTGAGGAGAAGAGAAATTTTCATTGTCCACTATTATTCGGCTCAATTTCACCATTGTGTGAGCAGGGAACCAAAAGAAAAGGACAAGAATTTGGGAACAAAACAAATGAGTGGTAGAAGTAGGGGTAGGTATAGTAGTTGTGATTATTGGTAGTTACTATAAGGAAGCTCTACACAGGTGTAAAACATAAAAAATAATTTATCGCTGTATGTGAAAATCTGTGACGTAAATTTATGTTATACGACAATACAAAGTTATAGTACTTGAATAAATAATAAAAACTATGTTGTATATATGGTGCTTTACTTTATCGTGGATTTATGTTGTGTGCCAAATAATGATTTCTGATAACGGGCAATGTTTGTGACCGTTACTAGTATTCCTTGTAACGGATAGTAAATACGACCGTTACCAATAATACAACCATCCGTAACGGCCGCTTAATGTCCCTTACAGGCTGGGACTAGTAGTAACGATAGTTATATTAGCTACTTAAGGCCCGTTACCTTTCTTTGACTAGTGGTAACGCTGTTAGGTTTGGCCAGTTAACGCCTGTTACTAGCGTCGGAGCCCTATTATTAGTTGCATAAGCTACAGTAGCTACTGTATCGTCTTCCACCCCGCTGCTGCTGCTGTCGGCGCATCTAGCAGCAGCCGGCGGGCGCTGTCTACTCCGCCGCCGTCCTAGCACACGCCGCGCCGCGACCGCGCCCCGGTCCACCCGTTCTCTCTCTCTCTCGTTCTTTGACTCGTCGCCGCCGCGTGGGCGCCCGCGCGCGACCGCGCCTCCTTGCCGCGCGCCCGGCCAGCCACTAGCTAGCTTCTTGCGCGGGGAGGGCTTCTTGGCGCTTTCGCTTGCCCGCATCCACTGGCCGGTGCAGGGATAGCGCAACTGGGCGTGATTGAAGCCGAACATCTCCTCTTCTGCGCCGCCGCTCGCCGCTTGCGCTTGTTGGATTATCCAACAGTGAAAGTGAGAGAGAGAGAGAGACACGGTCTGATCCAATTCCCACTGATGTAAAAAAAACTTGTAAAAACATATCAGTAACGGTCTTTATCGAAGGTCCCGTTACGAAAAAGCTGATGCCGCCTTCAATTTTCCAGTCGCTTCATGTAACGGGCTTGATCAAAGTGCCCGTTATGAAAAAGCTGATACCGCCTTCAACTTTCCAGTCGCTGCATTTAGAGGGTTTTCCAACCAAATTGAGAAATGGAACAGCAGCATGATTAAAATCAAATATTCAACTAGACTTTGCAAAGATCGAACCATGCAACCAAGATCCTGCTCCTCGGCATTCAACCAGTCACATTTATTCGATCAAGCAGTCAATCCAATCACAGACATTCAAGTAGTTAATCAGACCACGTATGTACTATGAACAAAAAAACACACATAATGTAGTAATCATATTCAGAACGAAGAAGATAATAACATTAATTAAAATAGTTCAGAACACACCATGTATTACAACAAAAATATTTACAAACACAATGCAAAATAATAAAAACTATCTACTCCTCCTTCTCATCCGCCGCCGCCTCCTCCTCCTCCTCCTCGCCCTCCGCCGCCGCCGCCGGGAGGTTGGCCGCCGCGATCGCCGGATGAGTCCTCATGACGTTGGCGATCTGCCACAGAGCGAAGGTGTACTGCTGAACGGTGTGGTCCAGCGGCTCGTTGACAGTCCCCAGTCCAAGAACACCAAGATAGGCATTCATCCGGTTTCAGGTGTGACGCAAGGTATTGACCATCCACTGGGGGTCGATGCCTAGGACATCAACCACCGGCGCCGGAGGACTCACCTTCAGTCCTTGGACGCTTGGAAGAACTTCCCTTGCCGGCGGAGGCCATAGTGGTTGCTAAATGGCAGCGAATGTGAATGGAGATTGGGGAGAGGAGAGCAAATGGCAGAGAACGGGAATGGAGAACGCTGCGGCCAATGGGGCGGTTGATATATACTGCGCGAACGGGCAACGGGGAATGAGGAACGTACGGTTGCTATACGTCACGAACGCGGTTGCTGTGAATTCGAGGCGTTAACAGAGTCCGTCAAATGCCATGGACGCTTCGTCTTCATCCCTATCACTATCGATAACGGGTGTTGTGTTGGTGACCGTTACAAATTGCTTTCAGTAACGGACTTTGGTAAAGTGCCCATTACGAATGTGAGAGCAGAGTCTGTCAAATGCCGTTACGAATTATATTTCAGTAACGGGCGTTAGATAAGTGCCCGTTACGAATGTGAGAGCAGAGTCCGTCAAGTGCCGTTACGAATTCTATTTCAGTAACAGGCGTTAGATAAGTGCCCGTTACGAATGTGTGTGAAACAGAGTCAGTCAACACCGAGTGACCTTTCCTTTGGTTATTACCTCGATTCTCGTGCAAATTACTTCTTCCTACACTATCTCATTACACTTCTCTGTCTGTTGCTTCCATATTCTCCTTCCATTCTCATCGCTCATTTTTCTCTCACCTCAGGTCGGAGGACTCGAGGTAACAAACCCCGCCTGTTCTCCTTCCATTCTCATCCTTCTCCTTCTCCTTCTCCTTCTCCTTCTTCTTCTTCTTCTTCTTCTTCTTCATCTTCTTCTTCTTCTTCTTTGATCTCTTGGAGGACAGTTATTTTGTTCTTTAATAAATCTTGGATTTTTTTTTGTTTAGATCTCATCTCTTGAAAAGATCCGGACACGTTCCATCCCCTAGTACACTTCGAGCTCTGTTCCTTCTTGCAACGTTTGCCGAGTGTAAATAATAGGGGCAGAATCGCTGCTTTGCCGAGTGTATTGGCTTAAACACTCGGCAAACAGACCGTTTCTGTCATTTCTGGAAACATTGTTGCCGAGTGTCGCTTCTTTGCCGAGTGTCTTGGCCATAACACTCGGCAAAGCTTGGGTGCTTTGCCGAGTGCGTCACTCGGCAAAGGCCCTTGAAAGAGCTTGTAGTCTAGTAGTTACAATTCCGTGAAAGAGCTTGTACTTTTGTATCCATCAATTCCGTGAAAGAGCTTGTAGTCTAGTAGTTACAATGCTTTAGTAGCACCCTTAGGTCGTGGGTTCGACTCCTCGTTGGAGCGAATTTTCAGGTCATTTTTAAAAAATCCCCCTCGCCGGTTTCCGAGGTTCGGAGGGTTTTTCTACATCGGAAGAAGGTTTCTTCTTAATGAAAAATCGTGGGGCGGTCTAACTTCCCCATGGCTGTTTCAAGATGTCGGGTAAAATATATGAGCTATTTTTGTGAAGAGTACTAGCTGAGTCATGGCATGCCAGCCATTGGTTCCGTCTCTTCCCCGCCGCTTGCGCATGCACCACGTAAAAACCACACCACCAGTCAGCAAGAGCCAGGCCGGAAGAGGGCTGCTCTGCGTGCGCTGTTGCTCATGCTCTGCGTTTCCGCGCATCTCCAGGTAGTATTACAGTCACAAGATTCGCCAACTATCTACCGACTGAAGTATCTCTCACCCACGCCCATGAGTCTGACAGCATGCCGGCGTGCATAACATGCCGGACAGCTAGCTTGAAGCATTGCAAAAGTACAGGTACTGATCGATGGCACAGCTTTGTTGGAACAAGAAAGAACATTGTTAAGTAAAAGAGCGTACTGAAGAAATGCTAATGCATGACGAAAAGGTGAAAAGAGTTCGCCTTTGGTGTAGGTATGCATCTCCTCGCAGGACTTCGTTCCATGCATGCTTCAGCGTTCAGACACCATATTGCTCTAGCCAGCTGCCGACCGTTGCGTTTGGTCACCGTCTTCGCTCTCCACTGTCCGGAGCTCAATTACTGTGCCGACCATTGCCAGCCCACGACAAGTAGAATAAGCGACTAGGGGAGACTCCCAGATGGGTCTTCCTTTGTTAATTCTCCTCGATCGCCATACGATGATCGTTGGCAGTCGGGCTCCACCGGCAAGTTGAATTTTTTTAGGTTTCATCAAATACTTTCTTTCGGGAGACTTAATTTTCGTATTCTTATTGGCCGATGACCAACCGGCGATCCGCACCCGATGCAGTAACACGTGAAGGTTGGAGCCACTCGAAGCACCTCCATGTGGCTTAACACGAGCAAATTTTCTGACAGTGACCATCTGGTGAATAAAAGTATTGCAGGCTAGGTGTCAAGTCCAATTTAATCGTTCACGTGAATTAAAGTAGATGGTAAAAGATGCATTGCTTACTATAACAACGGAACATTTCTGTTTTATTACACTCCCAGCTACGGCGGTTCTCCCCCATATACTTAACCACCATCCCGGTGATCTCCTTTCTTCAGTTAAGTCGATTTCAAGTCGTCACCCAATCCTCGCATTGGCCTTCACCGCGTCCTCTGCTCACGTCCTTCGAGAAGCTGCCCGGTCAGGCGCCGCCACCGCCGACTACATCACGGCCGGATCTTTCTCCCTCCAACCCTGCGCGCCAACAGATTGTGTTCCAGGAACCACGACGGCATCGGCTGACGGCTGCGGCCGTCACTCGACAGGTTCAGGTCCGTTTCTCCAATTTTTCATTCATAGCTCTGCCTCTTGGCTCTTGTTGTGAGTAGGGCCAGAATAAATAAGAAGCCTTCGATTTTGCTCTGCCCCTTGCTGTGAGTAGGTCTTGCTGCCTCAAGTACCAAACTTATGCAGGATCTGCGCATTGATATAAGGAATAAGTCCATATCTGGCCATGGAACTATATCCGAAGTTTGGTTTTAACCATCGAACTTAAAAACTAGAAATTTTTGATCATCGAACACTTAAAACCGTTAACAATTGCCATCGGGGCGGTTTTAGAGGGTGGTTTTACTGATCTGGCTGCCGCGTGGTGGTGGGGCCCACATGTGAGTCCCACCGCCACACGGCTGCCACATCAGCAAAACCACTCTCTAAAACCACACGATGGCCAACTGTGAACGGTTTTAAGAGATCGATGGCTAAAGATTTCTGATTTTTGAGTTTGATGGCCAAAATCAAACTTCGGCTATAGTTCGATGGTCAAAAAGAACTTCTTCCTTGACATAAAGAGCAGAGAAGTAAAATTTATGAATTGGACTGTAGCATCTGTTTCTGTACAACATAAGAATGACGAATCAGAGAACATTTGGGCGAAGCAGAACTACTGTATGCATTCTAGTTGACAGCCTCGCCGTGCTGATATTTGGTCTAATTTAGTTAACTCGATCTGACAGATAAACTCTGCCATCGGATCGGTTTACTTGACCGTTTGTGAAATTGTTCATCGTGCATAGGCTCTTCCTCTTGGGTCTTGCTGTTTGGATAAGGCCAGGATAACACTACAAGAAACTATTTAATCTGCGACGGAATCATGGCGACAGTTTCACAAAACGTTACTATTTTACCTTGAGCCCAGATAAGCCCAAAGAAGCCCAGAAAATTGTGACGTTTTTTCAATTCTGTCATGGTTCGGCCCAAAACACTGTAACGTTTATACAAATTCGTCACGAACATAAATTAAAAAAAATCATTTTCCATATGACCCCAAACACTGTAACGTTTAATCAACTATGAATGAAATATGATTAATTTTAAAATTAAAAATTTCTTAAAATTAAAAGTTTTACTACTTCGGCCATGCCCGCGATCAACAATCAAGAGCACTTTATAGCACCTTACCACTATACTACTTCACAACTATTGCTTTGTCTTGCTTTTGGATCTTTTTTTATCTAAATCTAACCACAAGAGTACTGGGCTGCAAGCTGCTCCTGGCCTGCCGCACGCTGGGCTCGCTCGCACGACTGGGCCGCGCGCTGGGCTTGCTTTCTTACTGGGCCGCGCGCGCTGGTGGAAAAAAAATCCCAAAAAAAGCAGCGGCCAAAGGACTCGAACCCGCGGCGCTGGGTCTAGAAAGAGGATGCTCTACCACTGAGATACAAACCGGGATATGGTTAGAGGATGGACACAGTTGTTTTATCATAGACGCAAGCGGTCCATCAGATGGCCGCGCGAGATTGGCCCAGTTCTATTGGAATCATGGTTCGCATTTCTTGTTTTAATCTGCAACTAAATTTTGTATCTAGTTTTTCTTCGTCATACGTAATCCAAATTTGTTGATTTTTTTTCTAATTTTTTCTAAAATCGCCATCTTTTCATTAATGATACTTTTAAGCTCTAGATCTAGGAAAAAAATTGAGTTTCCTTTAAACTTCTTTAAATGAATTTGAACTTGAATTTCAAATTGGAGTTGAACCAACTTTTTTGAAGAACAAATGGCAATGTAACTTCATATTTACTAATATTATACTAAATGTTTGGCTTTATCCAATTTGTAAGTATATATGAGCAATATAAGACTTGAGTTGTATGGAATTTCAAAGTTTGAGTTGAGTTGTATGAAACAATTGTAGGGAAACTATGTGAGAGTTCTTTCAATTTGTGAACAATGTATACTCCTTTTTCATGGAACCTAATGAAAGTTTTATGTCAAGTGTAAACATCCATAAAATGACTCCACGCCAATTTTCTGAATTTTTGGAGAAGGTTTTGGTATTATTGTCATTATTTTATAACAAGGTGACTAGTATAAGTTTGAATTTTCCCTATGAGTTAATTAAATTTTTCGTCAATATCCAAGATGTGGGCTACAATGGACCATAGCAGCCTAAATATAGTTTTTTATAATTTTTTGAATCTTATTAGAGGTACATATAGGTCAATTTCGAATTACTTTCGGTAAACACGTAGAAATTCATTTAAATGGTTGAAAATAGCAAATCTACTTCAAAATTCTTGAAACTCCTACATGACAACTTATATGCTGTTTGTTACGTGTGAAAAATATATTGGTTAATTTAAGATAGTTATTTTTATGTGCTACTTCACAATGGTACAATAAATTAAAAAAGAAAAAGAAAAACAGTAAGCAGAGAAGAAATACACCAAGGACCATTTCGGCCCAAATAGCCCAACTAATTCTGGCCATCCATCGTTAATCCAACAGTTATAATCGCGCCCCCGTGGTATAAAACAGTCACAAAACCTAGCTCTCCTCCATTCTTCGGCTCTCTCCCTCACCTGGCCGCTCCCTCCTCAATCTCCCGTCCGGCTCTCTCCTCTTCTCAGATCCACACGCTCGCGTCCTCCCTGCCCTTCGCGCTCGGGGCCATGGGGGTCCGGGATTCGCCGCCCTCCCGCGGCCCTCCTCCCGCACCCCCACCGCGAGCGCATTTACCCGCCGCTATCCGCTCCCTAGATCCCGCTCGGCCGAGGTGAGTTCTCCCCAATTTCTGGATTTTCCGAGGTGAGTTCTTACGATTCTATGCGAAATCCGCGAAATTGGTTGGGGGCTTGTGTTGCTGGGATCGTTGTGAGCAACTTTGGTGTGATCCCACCACAAATCCCTCACGGATTTGGTTTGAATTTGTAGTTTCTCCGAAATTGTTTTTGAAGGCTTGTTCTTCGGTTCGATCTAAAATTTGTCACGGATACTTGAGCTCTTCTAGATCTTCTTTCTAGATCTGATTGCCCTTTGAAAGGTGCTGTTTTGGCTCAAGTTTTACTTCGAATCGTTGAGTATTGAGGGAGGACTATTAATTTGAAGTTTGCCTCGGGTTGGTTTGTTCTTCTCTGTTCTTTCTTTTCTTGTTCTTGTGCAGGCGTCGAGAGGAGCGGCTCACGTGGGGCGAGGCGAGGAGCTCAGCAGCGACTCGCACAGCGCAGCAGGCGCACGCGCAGGCGCTAGTGCTCGCAACCCAGCCACGCACAGAGCGAGCAGGCCTGGCAAGCGGTGCGCTGCAGCCCAGCAAGCATAGATTCATCGCAGCAGCATACATCAAGCATAGCAGGTGAGCACACGGCTTAATTCTTTCACCATGCATGTATTCCTGTAGTGTCACTTTCATGCTATAGTGAGCTAATCATTGCATTCATTGTTTATTCATTGCTGCAGCTTATTTAGTTTAATCACTTCTTAATTTGAGCTCATATATCTTGTCCCGGATATGCTGTGAGCTAGCTTTGTTAATTAGCTCTTGTCCGACAGTAGCTTATCTGGCTTTTTCATTACCAGAATTAGCTTTCATATGCATATTCTTGGCACATTTAAGTGTCATTCTGAATCATACCAAATTCTTACCAACTATTATTCTGTTAGATATTATTCTTGCTAACTATTTATTCTGGTAGCTATTATTCTTGCTAGCTATTCATTCTGCTACATACTCTGCTAGTAGATATATGCTACTCTAAATGTGCTAAATAGTCATATGCTACTCTAACAATTTAGTTTAATTTTTCTTGAGATATGTTCTTTTTTTGCTCTTTATCTCTGAATGCAATGTTCATAGTCATTGTTCGGATCAGTAATTTGGGCTCTAACTTTGCACACCTATGTAAGCTATTATTTTTTCTCTTTTATGAATATATGTGCAAGTTTATAGCAACCAAAATGATTACTTTGAAACAATCATTTAAAATAGCTGTTTTTTTGTTTTAGCCATGTGTGCCTGCAGTGAAAATTGATCTGGAAGAGGCCCATGGCAGTAGCTAATCTGAGACGTGAACCATCCAGGGCCCAGATGAACCATCCCTGCTCAATTCCATCTCCTGCTTTCATTAGTTGATTTGAGCTGAGGTGCATTGTTGGATTGCTACATGTATCCATACAATCTTGACATGCATTGTGCATTCATCTGAGCACTTCTTCTCTGCAGGCCAGCTTGACTGCTGGTGCACGGGCAGCAACATTACAGAAAACTACCTGTTGGAGATGTTGTATCTTAACAATATGATTAGTATGTTGGATTAATAGTGTTGTGATGTTGGATGTATATTTGTTTTGTTGGATTGAATTGTTTCTTGTTGTACTGGAACTGGAGTTGGTTAATTTATTGTGTCATCAAAGCTAAATGGCCTGAAATTGCTGCTGTGATAATGGATTCACTGTTTTTGTGGGTTTTCAATTTTATGGGCATTTTTGTTGGGCTGAAATGTTTATGTCCGAGATTTGGGCCAAATTTGGCCTGTTTCTAAAATTGGCCCATTAATAAATGGCCCATCAATAATTGGTCCATCAATAAATTGGTCCATTAATAAATCGGCCCATTAATAAATCAACCGTCCACGTCATCGTCTATGTAGGGAGCCACGTCATTGTCCACGTAGGTGGCCACGTCATCGTCCACATAGGTGGCCACGTCATTGTCCATGTCAGCAGCAATTCGTGACGGTCATTTTCGTCACCAACACTGGGCTTTGGGCTGGGCTGAGTGGGCTTCGGGCTATTTTGCGACGGTCGAAAAACGTCACAGATCGCGTCAATCCGTGACGTTTTGTAAAATCCGTCGGCGGATTTAATCCACCATGCTCATTCAACCATGGAATCTGAAACCGTCGCAGACACTGAATTGCAACGGATTTTCAACGATCTGTGACGTTATGATTCCGTTGTAGATTAAATAGTTCCTTGTAGTGTAAACCAGGGCCGGGGATGCATAACTTGCATCATACATTCGATCTCGGCATCAGTAAAATCAACCAGAGAACCAAAATTTTAGCATTGGATTATTCTAGCATCTGCTTTGTACAAGATAAGAATGAACAACTATTTAACGGCCTAACCATGCTGATACTTGGTATAATTTTCTTACAGGGCAAATCAAAGGTAGCTAGCTGCCAATAATGGCAGGCATCCTTGATGCTTTGGCATCCTACATCCAGAACATGCTGATGGAGATGGCAAGAGATGAGGTGCATATGTTGCTAGGGGTCTCTGAGGAGATCGACAATATGGGTGTCAAGCTTGGAGACCTCAAGAACTTCCTCGCCGATGCTGACCGAAGGAATATCACTGACCAAAGCGTGCATGCTTGGGTCGGAGAGCTTCGGGATGCCATGTACGATGCCACCAACATCCTAGACCTATGCCAGCTCAAGGCCATGGAGCAAGGTCCAAGACGTGATGTAGGGTGCTTGAACCCGTTACTCTTCTGCATGCGCAATCCTCTGCACGCACATGACATTGGCAGACGCATCAAGAACCTTAACAGGAAGCTAGAAGAAATCAAGAAGCGTAGCATGGACTTCGACTTCATCAACCTCGGTTCATATGAGAAACATAATAGAAGGGTGGCATCAACCCATCTTAGTAGCCGTGAGACATCAGGGGAGCTTGATGAGTCAAGTTTGGTCGGTGAGAAGATTGAGGAGGACACAAGAGATATAGTGGAGATGCTAACATCAGAGCAGCTAACAAAAGGTGAAAACAATAAAATTATGGTTTTCGCTATTGTGGGAGTTGGCGGCATTGGTAAGACCACCCTGGCCCAAAAGGTTTTCAATCATGATGTAATCCAGCAAGAATTTCAAAAGAAAATTTGGTTGTGCGTCAATCAAGACTTCAATGATATTGAGCTTCTAAGAAGAGCCGTCATTGGAGCGGAGGGTGACCATGGATCTGCTGGAAATACGAGAGGAGCGCTTGAGCGAGCTCTTAAGAAAGCATTAAATGGGCAGAAGACTTTATTGGTGATGGATGATGTTTGGAATTATCAGGCATGGGAAGGTGTTCTCAGAACTCCCTTGGTCAACACTGCCGTTGCTCATGGTAGCTGTGTTCTTGTCACCACAAGGCATGACATGGTTGCAAGAGGGATGATGGCAAAATGGACCTACCACCATGTCAGTAAACTTGAGCTCGAAGATGCATGGTTGCTGCTGAAAAAGCAGGTTCGTAATAGTTAACCCAGGCATGAGAATGCACTTTCTGTAAGTAAGCTTAATTATTGCTGCCGCGCTGCATTGCTTTTAAAAGTAGAAACTTGACCCCTCAGGCTGTCCCGGCCAACTCAATGACTAGGATGATGTCCACAGAATTAAATGAATTTCCACCTACGATCAAAGATGATGCAGCAAATGATTAAACAAAGAAATAGAAGAAAATTGAATCTTGTATAAGACATGGTTTTACAGAATATCGAAGACAATATGTAAGATGGGTATCATTAAATTAAAATACGAAAGAGTGGTATTTACACTGGGAGGGTAGTATCTGCTACTAGTTTTTCAATAATGTGGAGACTATAAAAACTATATATAGTGTATTGGGTCGGGACTGCCCTATGGAGCATTTGTTTTTCACATTACACATATCAATTTCTACACCGGTAGGCTCCTAAAGTATAAAGCGACAAAAACAGTTACTCCCTATGTATCTCATGATATATTTGGCGTTGGGTAGTTTAATTTTTAACTAACCAACGTCAAATAAAATGATTTGGACATAGTACTTCGTTAGTGATATTACAAAAGTCACTAACAGAATGATCGACTTTGGCACCGGTTGGAAAGTGCCTCTAGCACCGGGTATCCCAACCGGTGCCAAAAAACCGAGGCTAAAGGATAGTACCTTTAGCACCGGTTGCTGTCTGCAACCGGTGCTAAAGGGCCTGCCCCGCTGTGCCTTTAGCAGGGCCTTAAGCACCGGTTGGTGTCTGAAGACACAACCCGGTGCTAAAGGCCCCCGGATTTCTTTTTTTTTGCTTTTTTCAGTAGCCATGCATGCACGTCTATATACGTGTATATATGTATATATTCCAATACGTGTATTCTAATGCTATTGGGCCGACTCTATATTCATTGGCCGACTCTATATTCATATTAGCTGACATTTCATCAAAATAGAAGACATATATATTACAAAAGTAGATATTCATGCATGTCAACTCGAGTTATATATATTTAAGCTCTATTTTCTACTTAATTATAATTGACGACTTGTTGAACTGTCCAGCACGTCCTCCAGTGGCATGTGGAATTCTCCTGGGGGATCAACGACCTCGTCCCAAATCCATCCGACGAGCTGTTCTGCAATTGCGTCGATTCTTTCTATCTCTAGGCTCTCTTCGTGCATCCTCAACATCTATAATTTACAAATAATTGAAAGATACTACATCCGCGGAATTAATTGGAGACAATAATTGTGCACCTAAAAATGATGAAAATGTGTTTATTATTACGTACCATAATATCATGATGAGTAATCGTTATGTTTGTCCAATTCCACATGTAATCACAAACATAGTATGCACATAAATTATTTCCCTTCCCCTGTTTGCGACACTGTCGAACAAAAGAAATTAAGTAAAATTCAAATAATAGATTAGCCGAGGCCTACATGTACAAAATACTTGCTTACCGAAAAGCCAGTCACGGCGTCCTGTTCACCTCGGCGGCTTCGAGAAGCGCGCTGAGACCATCTCGGAACGCCTGAGCGTGGTTGTCCCCGTACATCCATTGTATATTCATCTGCATTATTAACCAATAACAAATATATAATACAATATAAAGTTAATACAAATTTAATATATACATAAATACAAATTTTAACATATATTCTATTATATAAACACATCTCTAAAACTAGATTACTATATTCATTAAATAAATAAATATAGCTTCCATTACATAAATTAAATAACCATTCTAACTTTTAATAAATAACTAATAATATATATTCCATAGAATTACTATATTTATTTTCTAATAACAAAATAAACATAATTTCCATTAAATTAATAAATAACCATTCCAACTTCTAATAAATAACTAAATATATATATTCCATGGAGTTACTATATTCATTTTCTAAAAACAAAACAAATCTACCTTCAATTAAATTAATAAATAATTATTCCAACTTTTAATAAATAACTAATAATATATATTCCATAAAATTACTATATTTATTTTCTTATCACAAAAGTATTCACAAGTCATACTTACCCTAATACTAACTAGCTTGCCTTTTTACTCCGTTTAAAACACAACATGAACACTCTCTCTCCACCATGAACTCAAGCTCCTCTCTCTCTCCTCTATGAACACAACCTCTCTCTAGCTTCTTTTTTATTCACAAATTCCTCTATTTCTAAAGCATAGAAAGTTTACAAGCTAAAGCAAAATATAAGAGGATGAAAGAGTGTACCTTGTAGTGCTCCTTAGATGACTAGCTAGAATCTTCAAAAATTTGGGCAGCGCCTCCCCCTCCTCCGGCCGAGCACAGCATGAACACGCGCCCAAGTGTTCAGCTGGCTCGGCCGGGGGAGGAAGAAGGGGCATATATACAAACCCATTAGCACCGGGTCGTGGCAAGACCCGGTGCTAATGGCACCACTTTAGCACTGGTTGCAGCCAGCAATCGGTGCTAAATGACCTCGGGCACATTAGCACCGGTTGCTGGCTGCAACCGGTGCTAAAGGGGGTGCATTAGCACCAAGTCTTGTCACGACCCGGTGCTAATGTGCTGCCCCCGCCGTCCCCGTGCGCCGCCCCGCGCCTAGCCGTTGGACCCGGTGCTGATGCCCCATCAGCACCGGATCCAAAAATGGCCGAGGTCGAGGGGCGGTGCGGATGTAATGTTTTCTGGTAGTGAGTAGACATGGCAGTTCTGCTCTACTGCGGTGAATCGCTTCCCTAAGCCACGCAAGCATCCGTCGGTTGCAACGGCCCGCGCGCTGAGCTGTGCACATGGAGGTTGCAAGCTTTGGTGATACGCAAGCGGCCGCCAGGCGGGTGATACGTACAGGCTGACACGCCATGTCCGTGTGCGATTCGTGCACGACAGAGCAGCCGACACCGGAGGAGGTTGAGCCTGGCCGGCCGCATGCGTGTGCATCTGACGTATGAGCGCAGATTTTGTGCTATAGTAAGGCCGTTACACATAATGGCCTTGTTTAGCTCTTATTTAGATGCAAATTTGGCACCCCAAAGTTCACTATACAAAAAGAAGATTTTCATCACATCAAAATATCAGCTCATGCATGGAATACTAAATGTAAATGAGATCAAAAACTCTGCGAGACGAACGTTTTGAGCCTAATTAATCAATTTTTTGACAATTTTTCACACATACAAACAAAAATGCTACCGTGATGCATTTATGGTGAAGTGATCCAAAACTCAATTCTAAATACCACCCCAAAGTTCACTGTACAAAGAGAAGATTCACATCGCATCAAAGTTGTACTCTACAAGACGAACATTTTGAGCCTAATTAATCAATATTTAGATAATTTTTTACAAATACCAACGAAATGCTACAGTGCGCATGCACCCCAAACGCTAAAGTTTGGCTCCCAAATTTGGGAACTAAATATGGCCAATGTTAAGTTTACTTTATGCGACATGGATACTGTGCATTTTTAGGATATTTTTGTTTTCACAATTGGTTTTAGGATTTATCTGTTTTTCTTGTGTGTAGCAAAGAAGAACAGATGTGCCACGATGTAACCAAACACTTTTGTGCGTGCATAACTAAAATTTTATTACTTTTCTCTCGGATTGAATGTTCCTATGTTTTTCAGTTATTATATTATTAGTACTTTCATAAATGAGTCAGAAACCATTCAGTTCATCCATACTTCATCTATATCTTGATACTGTGGCAGTGTGGCATGGCACTAGTGAGATATTATAAACTATTATTCATTCACCTGAGTAACTTGCAGGTAGTTGGAAATGAAAATGCTGATGAAGCCCAAGTTGAACTGCTGAAGGATATTGGAATTGACATTATTTCAAGATGTGATTGTTTACCACTTGCTGTGAAAGTAATGGGAGGCCTCCTACGCCAGAAAAGGATACGGAGACGAGACTGGGAGAATGTCATACATGACTCGATATTGTCAGATTCTCAAATGCCTGAAGAGCTAAACTATGCAATATATCTTAGCTACGAAAACTTGAATCCTTGTTTGAAGCCTTGCTTTCTGCACTACTCCTTCCTCCCGAGGGGTACCATTTTCATGGTTGATGAAGTTGTTGGCATGTGGATTAGTGAAGGTTTTGTTCATGGAACCTCACGTGCCTTGGAGGAAATAGGAAAAGAGTACTATGAAGAGTTAATACAGAGGAACCTCATCGAGCCAGATTTAAGTTTCATAGATCAAACGGTTTGCAACATGCATGATGTTGTCCGCTCATTTGCCATTATGTGGCTAGAAATGAATCACTAGTAACTCAGAACAGTGAATTTGGCATCTCTGAAAAGTTCAGCTCACAAAAGCTTATTGGGTTATCGCTGCTGGGAACCACAGGATCAGAATCATGCGAGTTAGAGTGGTGTTCATTACAAGCACAGACAACATTGAGAACACTAATATCAGTTGGGCATATAAGAATCAAGCCAGGTGATTCATTGCTTGCATTTTCAAATTTACGGACACTTCATGTACAAGATGCAAATTTTGATACATTAGCTGAATCCTTAAATCAACTGAAACACTTGAGATATTTATCCATCGATTTAACTAATATTTCTAGGCTCCCTGAAAACATTGGTAAGATGAAATTCTTGCAGTATATTAGCCTTTATGGTTGTAAAAGTCTTTTGGAGCTTCCCGCCAGCATCTCAAAGTTACAGCAGTTGAGGTATCTTAATGTTTCTGGTGGTACAGGTATTAAATATGTTCCTAGAGGGTTCCATGGTCTAACTTGCTTGAGGAAATTATATGGCTTTCCAGCCCACATTGATGGTGACCGGTGTAGTCTGGAAGAACTGGGGCCTCTTTCCCAGCTCACTGAGCTTTTGATAAAAGGACTGGAGAATCTATGTTCTTCCTCATTTGCCACAAAGGCCAGGCTTGATGAAAAGACGCGCCTAACTTTTCTGTCCTTATGTTGCAACAGTAGAACTGGAGATGATGGCCGGTTGGTTAAAGAGGAAGAAGGCATCTCCGAGAAAGAGCAGCAACAACTTGAGGAGGTGTTTGATGAGCTCTGCCCTCCACCATCCATAGAAGACATTGCAATCGAATGGTACTTTGGTAAGCGGCTCCCAAGGTGGATGATGTCAACAACAGTTGTGTCGCTTGGGAGCTTGAGGAATCTATTCATGTATAACCTGGCCTGCTGCACGGAGCTTCCTAATGGCTTGTGTCAGCTCCCCTGCTTGGAACTCCTACGGATCGATCGTGCCCCTGTGATCAAACATGTTGGGCCCCAATTCCTGCAACCAAACCATCATTTCCACAACCATTCCCAGGTAGGGGCTTCATTCCCAGGTTACGTAAGCTGAATTTGATTGGATTGGTCAAGTGGGAAGAATGGGAGTGGGAGCCGCAAGTGAAAGCCATGGCTTTGTTGGAGAAGCTTACACTCGAAAGGTGCAAGTTGAGGCGTGTGCCTCCTGGTCTTTCCTTACACGCAAGGGGTTTGAAGAGACTTTGTATATATGATGTCCAGGACTTAAACTCTTTGGAGAACTTTGTTTCTGTCGTTTACCTTGAAGTGTTTGGAAACAGTGACCTAGAGAGGATCAGCAATCTACCGAAACTGCAGAAGCTCAACATTGTCAGGTGTCCAAAGATGAAAGTATTGGAAGGCATGCCTGCACTACAGAGATTCAGTCTGAATGATTACGACATGGGAACAGTCCCTAGATACATGAAGGATGTTAAGCCAAGAGATTTGCTACTAGAGTGCTCCTTGTCGCTGCTCACATGCATAGCAGCAGGGAAATCTAGCCCCGAGTGGGACAAGTTCACCCATATCCATCAAGTCAAGGCATATGCAGGAGACAATGGCATTTCAAGGTACGTACTTTACATGAGAGATCCATTCCGCTTGGAGACTAATATCAGCCGCTCTGTAATTGCCCGAGGTAAATCATGTCTGCAGCTGCTTCGTCTAAAATATTTTATTTGCAGATACTCTGTTTTGCTCGGTCTGTTTTCTTATAGCTCCCTACGCTTGATTCAATCCATCTTCTGCAGCCCGCATGAACCGCGCATGGTTTCCTTACTCCGAAACATGCCCCATTGGAGACGAATGGCAGGCAGGACGACATGCATCTGCCAGCAAACGTCTGCCCCTCTGCCTACGCTTCAGGTAAATTACCTAGACGGGGATGTTTCATTATTTATAATTGACTGCAACTGCCGTTTAAAGTTATCTCAGTGGACCACATGTGCATTCCTTCCCATCCTTGACATCTAGATACTCGTATATTGCATGTCGCTTGTTGTTCATCCAGTATAATATAACCTACTTGGGCAATGCGTGCAGTGCAATGCCTATCGATATTTAGTTGGATGGTTGCGTCAAGAGTGCCTACACTGCAGGGAGGAAGACCACATCGCCTCCCCCTCGGATCAATGGATCGAAGGAGCAGGGGATGCAGCGTATATTCGTTATCGGACTAGTCCATAATCCGACTGGCGTAGCAGTCACTAGCGTATCTACCACATTCGATCCTGCCTGCACTGCATTGAAGCCGGAATCTCATCGCCTCCTCATCTGATCAATGGACCAAAGCAGCTGACCATCGGGCTGCTAGGTATTTAATTTTGGACTAGATACGGGCGGCCGCTGCAGCAGCAAAAGGAAACACCGTTTGTTTTTTAAAAAATAGTCAGCAAAGGAAACCTCAAGAGCGTAATGTGAATATGCACCTGGATATTCGGGTGATCTGCATTTGTACTGGCTGCATGTCGATGCACTTTTGCTTCTTGCATCTTTCACGGCTGAGAACAAAGACGATTGTACGACTGGATGTACACAACAAGTGTTGCTCTGTTCTTACTGCTCGTTTACTCTGCTTTCCTTAGACTCATGCACTTGTTTCCTTTCGCTTGCCTTTTACATCAGCATTATTTGTTTCGGTTGTTTGTTTTACGTTTGTGAGGTTATAGTATACTGTAAATATATGGCACACCCAGTTTTATAAATCAAACCAATTCAACACCATATATATATATGACAAGATCAGTTTCCAGTAAAACAGCAATGAATAACAGATACAATATCATATAAAAAAATTAGGAATACTAACTTACTAGTCTATCGGAGTTGTACAACATATCCTGTTAATGAAGACTTCAACTTCACAGGTAATCGAATAGGGGGTTGCGTACATCTAGACTTCAGCACTATCTTCATGAATCTTCACAACAACTTCCTCTTCTAAGCAACATTTAATGATATGGAATGGTGTGTTTGAAAAAAATAGCAAACGTGAGTACATGACCTACTCAGAAAATGTAATATGACATGCAAGACTAAAGCAAAAGGGCTTTATGACATACTGCAATAAGCATTTTTAAGTTGGTCAAATTTTATTAGTGCCTAAATAAATACTAACATATATAAGTTTATGCCATCCCAATTAAATAGAAACATATAAGTAAATACTAATAGCATAAGGATTAAAGATAAACCATAAATTATTTTAACTTTGAGTTTAATTATCATGTGAGGTTCCAGACTATTTTTTACCGTGAGTACGACTGATATTTCAGTTTTACGCTTCGTATAGATTGTACACTTTTACTACAAAATCCATAAAAATTTAAAGAACTTTAAACCTAACTATGTTGTGCTGATCAAGTAATGCGCCGCGACGTTTGGATCCCGGCGGCGATGACCTAGCGGCGGCGCAACGCAGAAGACGGAGGTGATGCACAAGATGAGGAGCGGCTCGGCAGCAGGGGACGCAGGCCTCAGGCGCACGCATTTTACGCGGGCGTGGAGATCGAGGGTGCATGACACACTCTAAGGATGCCCGGCGGCGGCGTCTGCCCTGTACTCACGGATACATATATAATTATTAATTAATAATTTACTCATTAGTCTATTAGGTCTTCTAGCTCGAACTCGCTCGTTATACTAACGAGGATAAACTCTTGCTCGGCTTATCTAGAACTACGCTAGTATACATATATAATTATTAATTAATAATTTGCTCATTAGTCTATTAGGTCTTCTAGCTCGAACTCGCTCGTTATACTAACGATGATAAACTGTTGCTCGGCTCGTTAGAAATATGCACCGAGTCGAGCGGAGCCAAACCGAGCTGGCTGCGATCCGAGCGAGCTAATGAGCTTCGAGCATTTTATCCATCCCCAGTCATGGGAGACAGTTGGCTCCAGGATGGTTTAGAGGGAGATGAGAGAGCTGAGTTGGGCTGGCTGGATACTTTGGGCGGCTGGGATAGGTTTAGCTGGGCTTGGCCCGTTAGAATTTAGTATTTCCTTATATTTCTGGAATATGGTTTCCCATGCTGATATGACCATGCCGACCACACCGTCAAACATGCCGACTACTTCTTCAAGCAGGATGACTACTTCTACAAGTCAAGCTACACCAACTACACCAGCTCATGTTTTTGATGGACCGATGACACATAGTCGAGCTATGAAGCTACAACAAGAGGTGCACGCGCTACTTTGTGAATTTAATTTTAACATTGATGAGAATTATATACTGCCTAAATCGTGCATGTTGCTATTGCTTAGGGTTACCATGGAGGATGACAAGAATACACCAAGAATGAACCAGAGAGATGGACCACATCAAATCAGTTCAGCCTGACAGAACCGTCAAGAAGAACCAGTCATATCTTTTGATTCCCTGAAGCTACGAAGGTGTATGAGTACATGTTGGAAAGCTCTTGAAGTTAAATTTCTAATGCCACTAGTCTCGACTAGTTTGGTTTCCCCAATAAGGCAGACGAGTACTTTTAGTGCAGACTGGTCAGAAGGTCAACAGCCAACCCGACGTTCAAGTTCTTGTGCACAACTGTACCATTGTACAATATTTCGTGGTACATGCTGCACATGGTGTGAAAGTGCATCAAGTTAACTTTCCAACGCAACTGACGGCATGTCTTTTGGAGTTCCCTGGATGGAGTTATTGCCAAAACACTGAAGACTGCACCGAAGACCAACAGCCACGCGGGAACCACTCAGGAGCATGGAGGCCTTTTCACATTTTGTCTTTTCATTTTCTATTTCGTGTTTCCACCTATCTAGAAAGGCTACTTTGCTCCATAGCAAATGCAAGACTTTTGATAATTGAAATACAGACCCCTTTGTTTAGCTGTGTGCTAACAAATCCTTGAGAGAAATCTCTACCCCTTTGCTCTTGTGATCTCCTTCGCGGGAATACAACAGCGGCGGCTTCATCCGCTCCCAATTGGTGCTCCTACTCCCTTCGAGGTCTCCTCGATTGATTGTAGGCTGTGTTGGTTGGTTCCTTGAGAGTGTGGTTGGGCGAATCCTCGATTCAGGTTGCCGGTTAAAGACGGTGGTTATTGTTCAGCTGTGTGCTAACAATTTCAGAGAGAGATCTCTACCCCTTTGCTCTTGTGATCTCCTTCGCGGGAATACAACAGCGGCGGCTTCATCCGCTCCCAATTGGTGCTCCTACTCCCTTCGAGGTCTCCTCGATTGATTGTAGGCTGTGTTGGTTGGTTCCTTGAGAGTGTGGTTGGGCGAATCCTCGATTCAGGTTGCCGGTTAAAGACGGTGGTTGGCTTCGAGTTTTATTCATCAGGTTGCACTAGTTATCGCTGCTTGCAGCAAGTTATCAGTTATTTGGTGATCATCCTACGCCGTGAAGATCGGGAACACCTTGGCGCATCAAAGCGTGTATTAGAAAAATATGATAAATAAGAATTTTATATTTTTAAATTGGATTGAATTTATATTAAAAAATAAAATAAAGTATTCTAAGTATTTTAAATGAGTTAAATTCTACAAATTTTATAGTTTCTTAAAATAACGAAACATGAGAAACTAAACAAACTACTTAAACAAACTACTTGTAATTGATAGATCCAATACAAATAAATCTAGACCATACATCAGTATTGCTGAGTGCATAGGTAAATAAAAAAGAAAAAAAACAACATCCTTCACTATAAGTTAGACATTAGCAAAGCAAATGATACATTTATAATGCCTCTACAACACATGTCCTAAATTCGAAAGCAGCTTGATCGATGGATGATGTAAACGTCTTTCTGAGTAAAGCCTCAAGCTATCAACAACCAACATATCTGACAATTATGAACAATGGAACTAGAATTGAAAGGCAAAGTTGAGATAGATATTATGAACAATGGGATTAGAATTTGAAAGGCAAAGTTGAGATACTTTGGACAGTTTGGTAAGACTTCAGAATTGTATCATAATATGACATAGAAATGATAATTGCAACTGATCTCTCGTGAAGGTCAGAGAAAAATATGCAATTTGAAACACATCAAGCTACCAGTGATCCTACAAAAACGTTGAAGACAGACTTTATATTCATATAGATAAAAAAAATCTACTGATCAAGAAATTAATATTTATGGTAAAAATGTAAAAGCCCAAAATACAAAACATCACCCCACATTCGGCATAGTAGGGAATGTTGGGTTTACACCAGTAGATTCTTACAAAGAAACACTAAAAACCTGACCAAAGAAAAAGACATTCAAACTCTAACCAGTCACCCTACCCAGGTCCAGCACTGATGCCCCTTTGGCTCCAGCCATCTGCCAAAAGTATATCTAGTCCCACTGAAATCGCACATCATGTACTCGGTCTTAGTCCTGCTAAGTCTGAAACCTTTGGGCTCTAACGTATGCCTCCACAACTCTAACTTCCTATTAACACCTGCCCTGCTCTCATCAACTAGCACCACATCATCAGCAAAGAGCATACACCAAGGGATATCACTTTGTATATCCCTTGTGACCTTGGCGCATCAAATGCAGAGATAAAATCCAGAATATTTTGTATAACTCATTTAAGCCACGAAAAATACTCTAAAAATTCTAAAAAACGTCAGGAAAATCACAAAAATAGAGTTGGACATGAGGAACCCAAATAAACTCTTTAAAGCTCATGAAAAGGATTTTAGCACCTTCCAAAAATGGAATTAGATCTAGGTAAATACGAATAAGTTCCAGAAAAATCCAGAAAAAATCCCATTAAGCTTCTAAACGTATTTTTAAAAACTTTTTGCACACAAACACTAAAAATCCAGAAAAAATCCCATTAAGCTTCTAAACGTATTTTTAAAAACTTTTTGCACACAAACACTAAATGCAACTAGCATGAATGCAAGGCACCCAATATTAACGCCTGCATTGTTTGCTTTGAATTTACTTTTTTCCTCTACTTAATTCCCTGTTAATTATAAAAAGCATTGGAAATTTTAGAAAATTGAGAAAACTATTGTATTAATTATTCTTGTTTTTTAATCCTAAAATTTGAAACTTTTAGGCTATGACATTTTAGAAAACGATAAAGGGTCCTTATGTGTGTCAGGATCAAGTTTTATACATATAGTATCACGTAAATAAAATAATAATGACTTAACAGTCTATCAGAGATATACAGCTTATCCTGAAAACTAAGGCTACAAACTTTATAGGCAAATGACTTGGGTTGTGTATACCTAGGACATAGCATTGGCTTTATGAATCTTCTAGACATCTTTTATTTCTGAGTAGGATCCATCGATATTGGATAAAATTAATTTGGAAATAGCAAGGAGAAATACATGTCGTATTCCTAACTCAATACAGTAAGCACTTTTAGTGGGTCATATTTTATTAGCGCCTAACTTGTTAATATGATATAAAATAATACCTACCTACAATTAAGGTAAATCATTATAATTTAATTTTCAATTTTTATTTTAGGCGAGGGTCTATGTAGCTCTTGATTACTAGAACAGCTGATATATCAATTCTACACTACGCGGTGATTTTACATTTCCACCACAAGTTGTGTATGCACTCTCATGCCTGAGGTATATAGCCTCGTAAAAAAACAGATCTGCATGGCTAGGGATCCTCTACGAGGTCTTTCCAAAGAGTCATCTCATGCGTATTGGTTTATATTCGCACGCCATAGAGGCAATCCTAACCTCTAACTAGGTCAGCCATAGGATAGCACATCCATATTCACAACGTATTTGGCGTAGAAGTATCATAGAAGCATCCCTTCGTCTCTCAGCTACTATAAAACTAATGTCCATAAAAATTACCAATTGATTAGCCAAGACCAGAGCCATAGTAGTTCTTATGGTTGGACTATCTTTCTAGGTGGTCACTCCATGTTCCAATTAAATGAAGTGATCATCTAATTAAGAGGGACTTATCTAGATATAACAGGGTCCATAATATTTAACATTAGTCACTCCGACCATAATCCAATTAAGGCAACTTGCATGGCTACCCAAGATGAATGTAACCCGGGTTCATGTGATAAATGGTGAACATGTACACAATCCTTAATAGTAGGACTATCAAATTAAGACATAAGCATATAATAAGTGATTAAAATTATTAGAAAATATATCAGATAAGTTTTCCATCATCCGAAGTATAGCTGCTCAGAGTCTTCAATTCTTGATGTTGAAATCTCTTGAACGACGCTACGTCTACTTGCAACAATTGACCAAAGCGTACAAAAGATACATACAAGCAAGCAAACAAAGATAATTACTAATAATACATCAATAAAAGAAAAGCTTTAAAAGAATGTACTAAAGGATATGGCTTGCTATGGTCATGTGAGTGCAAGAAACCGCAAACACAGAGCTACAATTGAAAAGGTATATCTATCGGGAGACTTGGATTATAACAAAGAAAAGACTAGAAGCTTCACGTGCAAAGGTTATTTCACAGAAAATACCTTGTGTTAGAATCAAACGTTAAACTTAACCATATTTATTTATGATTGTTTATACATAAATTATACAAAATTTTAAACATTTATTTTGATATAAAAATGTCAGATCATCTAGCCTATAACTTAATGAATCGTGTTGAACTAACCAAATTATTATAGAAACATATTTATACTTCGACATTTATTATAGTAGTATTATTATGAAAATTCAATGTATAGATCTAGTTAGCTTTTAATTGGCAAAAGCTGGTTTAATAAATATTAATCAAATTAACATTAATTTATGAACAAAATGAAATATAAATCTTAGTAAGATTTTAATCAGAAAAGCTCATCAAGCTAGCATATATCAATTTCTGCCATCAGCTGCCATAGACTGAAGATTTTTCTTTTTTTTCACGGGTAAAAGATTTTTCTACTTTGCTGCCAAGGAAGTTAACGTCAGGGCCCTTCAACGATGCTGAAAATTTCTAGATAACAATAAATTAACGATGGCAAGAAACTCTCCTTCTTGATTGAGAGCTAGGGCTGTAGCCTGTGGCTGCTTGCGAGTGAGATGGGACGCATCATGATGATCATCAACCAGTTGATGATATGTGTATGGCTGCAACAGGAATGGGAAAGATCAAGAGTATATCTCTACCTAATTATAAAGCAAGGATTGTTTCTTTGGTACGTCATAATTTTGCAGAAATCCCCCTAATAATATTTATAAAAATCAACCCACCATCCTTCTTAATCTCTAATCTCTAATACTAAAGCGCGCAAGCGGTCTTTGTAAATTCTGCCTATTTTTGTTTTTCGTGCGTCAAATAGTGTCTGAGTCGGACAAGACAGTTTTCTTGCGTGAAAATATATTCTGTCACAATTAATTCAGTCCGTCTGTTGATGGCTACCCGAGCCGAACTCGAACTCCGTTACTAGCCTGTCCTCCACGGCTCCACTAGCGCTATCGGTGCTTGGCGTGTCCTACTCCGATCTCTGCTCCGACTGAGCCACAGCCTGGCTGCCGGCTGCCGCTGAGTGGCTGCGTCTACTTGCCGAAGGCGAGAGCAGTGGTGGCGGCCCGTCTCTAGGTGCAGGGGCCTACGGCCCTGGCTGCCATTGGATTGAGAAAGCAGCGATTGAAGACTCTGCTTGTGATTGCGAATGAGCTGAGTGAGGCGTGCGGTAGAGAGCAGAAAGGAGATAAAAAGAGAGCAGCCATTGGACAGCAGAGAGAGAAAATGTGTTTTGTGTATTGCTTTTTTTTAATAATCATGTTTTTTTATAATATATCAATTTAGTTTTGTTAATGAACGACGCTAAATTTGCAACAACTATTCAAAACAGCCTTTAAAATAGTTGTGGCAAATATAATCATTCAACAAAAAGTAGTAAACATTACCATCAACATATACAATATTTAGCTTGTTAGTTGCAAAGATATTATTAAAACAGAGATGATTATTGTGCACAAAAGATTATGGCTCAAATATGAGGTGCATGAAATATATTTTTCTAATTGATGAGATATGGATGTTATAGTGTATGGTTATTTTTTGTTTTCATAGTACGCACACGGGGGCTCACCTATCTTAGTGGTTATGCGCCATTTTTATCTAAAAACACAATTATTACTCTTTCAATTATCAAAAAGATCGCATCAAAAGAGATGTAAAATACATATTATAATTTTACCGGTATAGTTTGGTAATATATACTATCTTCACCCATAGCAACACACATGTATATTTGCTATCTTTGTCTATTTCTAAAACACGGGCCGTTTCTGCAACATATTAACTTTTGGTTCATCAAACACACATCGACAAGTAGATCTGTCAATCTATACAAAAAGATGAATGCGGGAGCAACAGTTCAATATTTTTCTTATGGTCGTATTTACCCGCCTGCCCCGGTCTCCTAGCCAACTCCTACTCATCCCATCCATCCCCTTTCGTATGCGGATTGTATCATCCTAAATATATTTGATTCATGTCCCGTATCTCGGTACAATATTACAAAAAGATATACCAGCTTAGAATAGATACTCACGTCCCACCTGTTTCTTGATTCACATCGAACCAGTCACCTCATGATACATGCAATGTCAGAATGTATGCCAAATAGTTTAGAATGTATACCAAATTGTTTCATCCGTAGCAACGCACGGGCATATTTGCTAGTAATATAATAAAGGGTATAATATACTCCCAAAAGAAAGGGAACACTATGTACATGGACTCTGTGTTTATAATTGGAGAGGGAATATACATATGTGGTTTTATATTTTCAATTCCCACCTGAGGTTAACTTCAATCTAAGGGGGTGTTTGGATCCCATTGGCAAGAGCAAAAAAGAGCAAAACTTTTGCCCTTAAAAAAAGATGGCAAAAATTTTTCCATTAGAGGTGTTTGAATCCAATGGCAAAACTTTTGGCAAAAACCCTATTCTCCCTCCTATCCCCTCTTTCCCATGGCAAAAAATTTGCCATTTTGCCCAATTTTACCACAATATTGAGCCAAAAGATTTTTGCCATTTTATTTTCGATTTGCCCTTTTGCCATGGGGTGTTTGGAGGCAAATGGCAAAAAAAAGGGCAAAATAGATGCCATTTGCCATTTGCCCATGGATCCAAACACCCCAAGCCTCTGAATGGCACATTTGGAGCGACGAGCCCAGTGTGTATGTTGAAATAATTTCTTGATAGCAGTCAAGGATAAAAAAGGTGCCGTATCATCCACGATTGCTAGGCCCATAATGATATGACCATGCCGACCACACCGTCAAACATGCCGACTACTTCTTCAAGCAGGATGACTACTTCTACAAGTCAAGCTACACCAACTACACCAGCTCAAGTTTTTGATCGACCGATGACACGTAGTCGAGCTATGAAGCTACAACTAGAGGTGCACGCGCTACTTTGTGAATTTAATTACGAAATTAACCATTTCTTGTCTATCAGTTAGACGCGTTCTCATTAATCTGTCCTAAAATATGGCTAATAATTAGGGCAATCAAGGTCATTTTACGTTCTCATTAATCTGTCCTAAAATATGGCTAATAATTAGGGCAATCAAGGTCATTTTACGTTCTCATTAATCTGGCTAATAATTAGGGCAATCAGCAATCAAGGTTATTTTACGTTCTCATCAACCTGGCTAATAATTAGGGCAATCAAGCCAAAACACTGAAGACTGCACCGAAGACCAACAGCCACGCGGGAACCACTCAGGAGCATGGAGGCCTTTTCACATTTTGTCTTTTCATTTTCTATTTCGTGTTTCCACCTATCTAGAAAGGCTGCTACTTGTATAAATACCCCTTTGCTCCATAGCAAATGGAAGACTTTTGATAATTGAAATACAGACCCCTTTGTTTAGCTGTGTGCTAACAAATCCTTGAGAGAAATCTCTACCCCTTTGCTCTTGTGATCTCCTTCGCGGGAATACAACAGCGGCGGCTTCATCCGCTCCCAATTGGTGCTCCTACTCCCTTCGAGGTCTCCTCGATTGATTGTAGGCTGTGTTGGTTGGTTCCTTGAGAGTGTGGTTGGGCGAATCCTCGATTCAGGTTGCCGGTTAAAGACGGTGGTTGGCTTCGAGTTTTATTCGTCAGGTTGCACTAGTTATCGCTGCTTGCAGCAAGTTATCAGTTATTTGGTGATCATCCTACGCCGTGAATATCGGGAACACCTTGGCGCATCATCTGGTATCAGAGCCTGCGTTGCCACGGTAGGATTCTTTACCTTTAGCTACATATATTTGTGCCTTTGTCCTATCCACCAAAAAGCCATAAAAAAAATCTGTTATAGCCTTTTTTTTCAATCTGTTGGTCTAGTGAGTTTTGTTAAGTTTCAGTCCATTAGAGTCTTTGTTTAGTTGCTGATCATTTAATCCTTCGCGTGTCCTTTTGTGCCTTTTCATATATCTCTGAAAATTCCCACAAAAAAAAAACTTATAAACCAATTCTATCCTTTGCGTGAACTTTTGTCCTATCAAATTAGCTACTGGTTGCATTGGTTTTTGTTCTTAAATTGTGCACATGTTATATCTGATCTTGCTTTAGTGTTGCAAAAAAAAAGAATAGTGCAAAAAAAAAGAAGAAGAAGAAGAACGAACGCTGAAAAAAAAAGAAAGTGTTAGAAAGAAAGGAGAAGGATCAGATGGTTGGTATGCACAAGTGTTGAACCTTATCAAATTGTGTAACCAGTTAGCTATCTTTCTTTTGGTGCAATTTTTGCTAGGTGATTCTCGTTAAATCAATCATCCCTAGCATAATCCTTGTTTGCATCAAATCTGAATTTTCCTTTGAGCGTGTGTTGTTACATCACATCATTCATATCTTGTGATCAGCACTAGGCATTTGATCTCTAGCTTGGATTGCTACTTAGCTTTACAACAACTAGATTTCAGATTGTTTTCCTTGTGTATCACTCCCCACCAAGCTCCATATATAAGCCATCATAATCGGTACTCTCTGGTCTTGTATTCGCCTAGCCATCACTTTCTATTACCACCACACTTTGTTTTTGTTGTAACCCGCAGGGATTTCATAAGAGCTTCGGTTGGTAAGAGAGGTGAGGTTGTGAGATCTACCATATTTTTTCCGCAATATAGTTGTTTGTTTTGAGCTAATCTTACAGGAACATGGCTGAGATAGACGATTGTGTTACTATGATACAATTTAATGAATTGAAGCAAAGTCTAGAAGAGAAACAAGACCAGTTGGCACAAGATTTACAGGCCCTCATAACTGAAATCAGAGGACGTCGTCCACATAATTATGTTGCAAGCAACCAGGGTGAAGATGCAGAAGATGGTGATGGAAGAGAAAGAGGAAGGAGGTATGAACGTGCTGTACATGGGAGAGGAAGAGGTCGGAATCGAAGAAATGTTGGCAATGAAGAATCTGAAGATGAGGATGAAGATAATCATTCCCAGTTTCATTTTGATCGTCGACGTCATAGAGGAGGCAATCGTGAAGATAGGTTTGGTAAACTCAAATTTACCATGCCAAAATTTGAAGGAGGATCTGATCCTGAAGCTTATTTCACTTGGGAATTGAAGGTGGACAAAATCTTTCGTTTGCATAATTATACAGAAGAGAAGAAGTTGGCAATGGCATCTCTTGAGTTTGATGGATATGCACTGATCTGGTGGGAACAACTTCTCCGTTATCGTGAAGAGGATGGGGAAGGTCCTATTTCCACTTGGGAAGAAATGAAGCAAGAGATGAGAATTCGTTTTGTGCCTAAGCACTATCGGCGTGATCTTTTTGATAAATTGCAGAATCTAAAGCAAGGAAATTTCTCTGTTGAAGAATATTATAAAGAGATGGAAAAGGCTATGATTAGAGCCAATGTGTGTGAAGATGAAGAGCAAACCATTGCACGTTTCATGGCTGGGTTGCACCGCAATATTCAGCGCATTGTTGAGTTCCAGCCGTACCGACACCTTATTGATAATGGCTGAATGATTCAGGTGATATCAAGATTGGATATAGGGTGAAAGTTCCTTTCAAAATTGGTGAATATGTTGATACAATGGAGTGTGATGTGCCACCCATGTCCGTGTGTCACATGCTGCTTGGAAGACCATGGCAATATGATTGTTACACTCAGCATTGTGGGAGAACAAATCAGTACACTCTAGACTTGAAAGGGAAGAAGTTTGTACTCAAGCCCATGACACCCCAACAAATCATGGCTGAGCACTTACAGAAGAAAACTGAAATTAGTCCAGCAAGTAAAGGAGGAGAAGAGCAAAAGCAAATGAGTGTCATCCACAATTCGGTGAGTGAGAGCCACAAGCCAAATTTGAGAGATAAAAAGAAAGGAGAGGGAGAACATCTAATTATGTTAGCCACAAAATCTGAGATGAGAAATGTGAGGAGGAACCCAGATCAAGTGCTCTTTCTACTCATGTGCAAAGACATTTTAATTTCAGCTAACGATAACACCTCTCTTCCTAGTGTTGTGTCTCAACTTTTGCAGGACTATGAAGATGTTTTTCCGAAGGAAACACCAGCTGGACTACCTCCGATTCGTGGGATTGAGCACCAAATTGATCTCATTCCCGGTGCTGCACTCCCTAACCGTCCACCATACCGAACCAATCCAGAGGAGACAAAGGAGATACAACGGCAAGTACAAGAACTTCTTGACAAAGGTTTTGTTCGTGAAAGTTTAAGCCCTTGTGCTGTTCCTGTGATTTTAGTACCCAAAAAGGATGGTTCTTGGAGAATGTGTGTAGACTGTAGAGCTATAAATAATATCACTATTCGCTACCGTCATCCTATCCCACGGTTAGATGACATGCTTGATGAATTGAGTGGATCTTGCACATTTACTAAAATTGATTTGAGAAGTGGATAGCATCAAATAAGAATGAAAACTGGAGATGAATGGAAAACTGCATTTAAAACTAAATTTGGGCTGTATGAATGGCTAGTTATGCCTTTTGGTTTGACTAACACTCCTAGTACCTTTATGAGATTAATGAACCATGTTCTGAGAGCTTTCATTGGAAAATTTGTGGTTGTTTACTTTGATGATATTTTGATTTATAGCAAATCTCTTGAGGAACATATGAATCACATTTGTCAAGTTTTGGATGAACTTCGAAAAGAGAAATTGTTTGCTAATCTCGAGAAGTGCAGTTTTTGCACCGACCATGTTGTGTTCCTTGGCTTTGTTGTTTCAGGAAAGGGAATAGAAGTAGATGAAACCAAGGTGAAAGCCATCAAGGATTGGCCAACTCCAACGAATGTAAGTCAGGTAAGAAGTTTTCATGGCCTTGCTGGATTCTATAGGAGGTTTGTAAGAGATTTCAGTACCATTGCTGCTCCTTTGAATGAATTGACCAAGAAAGGTGTTGAATTTAAATGGGGACAATCACAAGAAAATGCTTTTCAAGAATTAAAGAAACGCTTGACAGAAGCACCATTACTTGTTCTTCCTGATTTTACTAAAACTTTTGAGGTAGAATGTGATGCTAGTGGGATTGGCATAGGAGGAGTTTTAATGCAGCAAGGAAAACCAGTAGCATATTTTAGTGAAAAATTGGGAGGAGCTCAATTGAATTATTCTGTATATGACAAAGAACTGTATGCTTTAGTGCGTGTGCTTGAAACATGGCAGCATTACTTATGG